>CAJUYG010001433.1:59821-70686 GCA_910591675.1 Galerucella calmariensis
ACCTTAATTAATTATATTGTGAATATTTTGATTGCTTTTACTTTGTTTTCTTTGAATTTTGCAATGTTAACAAACGATATCCAAGATATTTTTAAGGAACTTTCAACCGACGATGAAGAAGATGCTATGAATATTATTAAAGGCCCTCGGCGACAAAGGATATTTAGGAATCGGCTGGACCATTTCACTTTGTGGAACGAAACAGAACTACACTAATGACAGAAGAGATTCAATTTCCTCATTGGAAAAGTTTATGGCTATCCAAACAGGAACAAACAAAATAAAAATTAGACACTGGGAACGAAATAACAAATACACCAATCAGACATATCGAAACTAGACCATAAAACTTAAGTCAAAATGCCAAAACTGTAGGCCATAGAGAATATTTCCCTATGCTCCAGGCTATTCCCCTTTCCATTTTTCTCATTTTTGTTAATGAAACTTTTATTATTATTAATTTACTGTAGTACATGCCTACAGGATGATTAAATAATTGTAATTTATTCATCCTTTTATCAATGGTTTGGTACACTATTCTGATGAATACTCTGCCTTCGGGACCCTGTTTCTGAAAAACTGGTCATAGTAAGATTATGAAATCTTTTCAGCTCATTTACTATTTTAAGCTTATTACAAAACAAGATAAATTAAACATTTTGACGGATCTAATTATAAAATACAGGGTGATTCAAAAAAAGTGTATTTTCTCTAATTTTTGTCGGTTTAATAACAAGATGTATGTGCAAATCAACCTGTATTTCAAGAAGAGTACTGATATCTAGGAAACCAATACGTTTTAAACATCAAAAACTAATTTTAAAATACATGGTGTAACTTATTTATTTCATATAGGAAAAAACTAATTTCAGATTGCATTAAGAACCACCCTGTATGGAATACCTCTAGAACTAGTATATTTGATGCCAGAACATTGAATATGAAGTTAAATTTTATTTCTGACCTTGTTTTCATTCATTACGTTAAAATAGAACATATTAATGGTACCATCAATTGAAAATGCATATTTATTTGCTAATAATAAAATTACGTGGTCACGGAAAACAAGGATTTTTTAACTTTAATACCCTGTATATCGGAAACTAGTCATAGGATTGAATTCGTCCCATGGAAACTTTTGGTCAGGAAGTCGAGTACAACATCATATCCAAAATTTATAACATTTGACAGAACGCCACTTTGTCATAAGAAAAGCGCGGGGTCCTTTGTTTCCTAGCCACCTCAGCACTCAGCAATCAGTTATTCACTACAATAGGTCAGAATAGCACGAGGAGTCCACGAGAATAGACGACAGTCCATAAAAACTGATATTGATTATTGAGTCTGATTCAAGATATTCATCCCATGTATGTATACATAATTTTGGGGTGACACTCACTGAGACCTGAAATATCAATTGTGTCCCCTTATCTCTACTTTGTTTCTGAGGAGAGTCTCATAAACTATTAGCTTCTCAAGTCCTTTTTCCCGGAGGGATTTTGGGATTATAGCTGATTCCTAAAATGGTTGCGGCCCCAAAAGGATATTTCAGATTCACAAGCTCATTTTACAGGTCGAGCTCTTCCTTTCTTCTGGATATGTATCTACTAGATTTCTCTTCAGACACTATACTATGTGTTTCAGATCCTGTGTTGCCAGTGTGACATCTGAAGCTTCATGCCTCACCTTTATTACAAATTCGGAGGTGTAATCCATATATTGTGAATATTGGGGTTAATATTGCGGGTATGTTTTAAAAGTTGCTCACCTCTTTGGTTGGTGTTGCTACTGCCCCAAACAGTGTTGATGCATTGACATCACATGCCAAATGTAAAAGTAGTCTCTTCTCTTCGCAGTACTTTATCAGAATTTGTACCTCTGGGGGCCACACTGTCGGTTATATTCTTGGGTATTTCCCTCTTTCGTCAGGGTGATTTCTCCTTTTGACACAATCTCAATTTCCTCCTCGGACAGTGGCGACTCTTCCCTAAGGAGTTTGGTGATGTTTAGGTTTTCCACACCGTAATGGAGAGCCTATTAATGTGAGGTATCTCTTAGAGGGTAACTCTCGAACATCATTTTTTAATCAAGAATTGGTTGAAAAACTTGGCATAAACACTTTCTCTAAGCCATTACAAATTGCCGGAGTATCTGATAGTTCGATCAGTTCCATACAAATGATAAACTAAAGCATTCGCTGTAACTCAAATTCTGACAAACAGTTTGAGATAATATGTGCAATTTTAAACAAGATCACTATCAATCTTCCTCAAGTTACACTTAACACTAAAAATCTTAACATACCAAAAAACATCACCTTAGCAGATCCTAACTTTTATGAATGCTTGAAAATTGACATGCTCTTTGTAACAGATATTTATTACATTTTTTTAAGTGCCACGCATGATACATCTAGGCGAAAATAAGCCAATATTATTTAACACTCATTTTGGTTTTATAGTCGGGGGAAAAATTAATCATATCACTAGACTATCGTGCACTTCTGTCATTTCTAACAACGTTTGCATGTCTTCTCAAAATTTTCAGACTAGTGATCTCCTAGAAATATTTTGGTCAGTTGAAAAAATCAATCAAACATCTTATCGAACTCCAGTGAATCAAATCTATGAAAAATTGTTCTGGGACACAACTATAAGACACCCAAATGGTCAATTTCAAGTGAATTTTTCTCTCAAAAGTCCCAATGAATATCTAAAACTAGTTTAACTCAATTTAAAAATCGGGTTTTTCTCCTAGAAAGAAGGTTTGAAAGAAACCATAATTCGTTTCATCGATACAAATAACTCATTGATAGATACACAGCATATGCGAGAATAATCCCTTTCACTATGAAAAATAAATACAATGAGAATAAATTCTCTCTTCCACATCATCCATTTCTAAAGCCAGAGTTCTTTTAAAAAATTGAGAGTTGTCTTTGACGGCTCCATGGCGTCATCATCAGGTGTTTCTCTGAACAACAAAACTCTCAAATGTTTTTCCGTTCAATCGAATTTGTTTGAGATTCGGCTTCGATTTCGAGAACACAAATACGTCCTCATCGGACATTCAGAAAATGTATCGAGAAGTTCAAGTTCATTCGAATGAATCCTTTATCCAATATATTTTGTGGAGAAATAATCCAACAGAAAAGCTCAAATGCATAGATTTCACTTCTGTCACATATGGCTTAAATACTTTAAGTTATTTGGCCACTCGTTACTTCAATGAACTTGCTAAGTCCAATTACCCATCAGCCTCAAATGCTTCACTATTACAAACGAAGGGGTGGATGGAATAACATGGATTCAAGTGACTTCGAATATAATAAGTGACATCTATGATCGCTCAAATAAACCTCGTGAACGAAAATACAGATTCCGTTGGAATAAGAAAGATATGAAAACACTTGTACCCTTTCTATCCCAACTGTTTTCGAAACATATGTTCAGATAAGCAGAATAAGCCTGACTGTTTTTCGTGAGCTTTTTTCAGTTATTTCCGCTGTTATTCATCCAACAGTTATGAAAAATGATGAAGGTAAGTAACTTTACTTCATTTTCAGTATTAATATTCATATAAATATGAAATAACGATTTAATCGAGAATAAACAACTGGGTTCGGTTATGATTATTCAAGAAATCATTTAAGCTTATTATGCTCAGTTTTTCACGACTCGTGAGTTCTACTATACAAAGAATCATGATTCCACTGATAACGATTCTGACCGAGACGACGACGTGGATGATATGCCTATTCTAAACTCTGATTATGAAAATAATGAATAGATATGTGAATAAAGTTTACTTTCTAGAATAACATGTTTTTTATTTCAAGAAACTTAAAAAAATGTCTACAACACATTAACGTCACAATGACTGACAATGTCAAATCTAACTAGTCGATTTTATCGCTAAGCTCTTTTTTAGACAAAGGAGGGATTTTGAGAGTTGCTGGTCGTTTTTCAATGTCAGATATACCATTTGATCAAAGGTTTCCCGGCAAGTATAACGTAGTTAATTTTATTCTTGGCAAACAGCACTTAGACCAATATCATGAAGGTCCACAAACTGTTGTCACATACTATGCTTCGCTATTGGCCTCTTGAAAAAATTTGAGGAGTTTGTATAGTTTGTTTTCGTTTGCAAGCACAAGCTGCTAAGCCATTAATGTCATATTCCGAGTAAATTTCTTAAAACTTCTCGCGTCGATTTCGGTGAACCGAAGCTTATCAAAAATATTCTCAATTGCGACAAGCTGTGCCTGTTAAATGCTACTTCGCTGTTTTCGTGTCTATGGCTACGAAAGCTACATACATCGAAGTAGTTTCAGATCTCACAACTAATGCGTTCATTTGCACGCTCAACCACAAACTCTAATAGACCTTCAATGTGGAAAAATATGAAAAATTCAACAGACTTTCTGGAAACAGTAAATGACCTTGCCGTTACGAAGGAAGACAACATGCCTCCTACAAAATGGCCGAGAACCCAAATAACGGAAATCACTCCCAGCGACAATAAAGTTCACGTCGTCAAATTACGAACAGGGGGTCCGGACCTAGTAATGGTATCAGGACTTGTAAGCAGCTGTTACATTTTCTAAGTTCAGTGGGTCAAACAAATAGTTTAAAGTGGAAACAGTAAATTATTGTGTAGTTTCTACACAGTTTTGAAACAAGTCAATAAATTCCATATACAGGGTACGGCACCGAAATCGAAACAGATCGCAAATCTTGAAGACAATTTTTTTTTAAGAAAATGTGAGAAGAAGTCGATTTTCATTCCAAGGCAAGACATCTTTCGATTATATTCTCCACTATCGTACATCACTCCCCTCCTCTCTGTCACAATTAAATACCAATAAAATTGAAATAGGGGAAGTACTTACTAAGGTGTTTTCGTATGTCATTTTATGAGTAGGTACCTACATAATTTGGTATCACTTCTTTTTTAAGGCATTCTTGGTTGAACTATATATTTTAAGATGCTGTGCAACGGTTTTCTAGCAATTTCTTGTTAAATCGGGTCAAGTCTTCTCTCAATAGTTTTTTACCTGAATTTACTGTTCGGTCACTTACTTGGTGGATTCTAGTATTCTACTTATGTCACTCTTATAAAAAGATATCCAGGATATTTCCCTAGGGCTAATGATACTTTAGCATTAATTTCTATGATATTCTCTTTTTCTCTGATTATATATATTAAAATCACAAGATAGGTGACTATTCCGTCTAGCGAAAACATTGAATATCAGGATTTGAATCAAATATCATTTTGACGAAGATAGTTCAATATCGAAATGAGTATCTTGGAATTTCCATAATTTTTCATAAAATGTAATTTATTAAAAAACAGTTAGTTTTATCTATACTTAAGGGTAATATGAGTGGATTCCACAAAGTTAGGGTCCAAACAGTAAATTTAAGTTGAATGTATTCAGTCAATAGATCCGAAAGTGATAAATAACTATTTGTGCAGCCAGTTGGGAAAAGCACAATTTTTCGTAAAGAGCGGATTTCTGCAATAATACGAAAAATAGTGTTTCCGAACGTGGTGCACACAATATTTTCTCTTATTTTGAATAGGATGTGATTTGAATTCAAATTTAAAGTACTCAAAACGTCCCTATGAGTTAGGATATATATCACTTTCCGTAACTGGTTACGAAAAGTGAGACATTTCATAACGTCCACAAGCTTTATAAAGTGTCACTTCATATGTCAAAATTGGGACAGAATATTTTTTTAATTTTATATTGAAATTTTTTCCATTGAAATGTCCTGGCATTGAACTTACTCCACCACTGATTCACGCTGTATTCTATTTCATCACATATTCTAAATTTCAAATTAGTTTCTCATTTGTATTCAATCACTTTCCACCCCCAAAAACGCTCTTGATATCTTGAAGAAATCTTTATTTCAAGCTCAATTTAGGTTTCCTTTTTCGCTTATTTATCTCACTGATTACTTTGGATTACTAAGTATGTGAATCAGGAACCAAGTAAAGTGAGTAAACCACGAATAAGATGCCACAATTTTTTTCCAGATTACGTATCTTGGAATACTAAACTGTTTTGAGGTCATATTTTTAATCTTCCGAAAGGTTTTATATTCATTCTTTGCCGGTAAAAGTTATACAAACCACGTCAAATACAATTACCTCTGCTTTTCCTGGAAGTATTTCAGTGAAAATTGCTAATCTCCGTTTTTTATCAAATATTCGTGGCAGGGAGTTATCTATTTTTAAAGACTTCTAGAAAAGGAGAATATCAATTCGAAGTATATACAATGCGGTCCATATTATGTATGGAGTAAATACAATTTTAGCGTTATTATGTACTATTACAGTATGAAAATATTATCCCCCTTAAGCACCCCATTTAAATTATGAACATCCCCTCAAAAATTTCATATAAGAAAGGGAGTCGTGTGGCACCTTGTTGGAAAGGGATTTTAGCGGTGTGTCCGAATTGCGTACTGTTTAATTCCACTGACCGAGTTGCGTACCAAAATTTAATCTATCTCAAATGTGGTTTTACGAAATTTGAGATATGGATAAGCTCTTGGAGTTAAAGACAGCCAGTCTAGCATCTATGATCCAACAATTTAATCTATCTACTTTAGGATCATCAGATTATCCTAACTTCTTACCATTTAATCGCTCATCCCAGCGGAGTATCTTCAACCATCACTGGAATCCGGAACACCCTCATAAACACCACAGTGGAGATAATAGTTCATTGGAAGAGCGTTTTTGAATGTGAGCCTTCATTATAATGAAACAATAGTTTCATATGAGTCCTAATTATAAGCAAATCTCATTTCACGCATTTCACAAAATTATATTCAGATATTTTATTATTTTTGTACTGCACAGTTTTTGAATTAATAAACTCCTGTTTATTTGAAACATCCCAAGGAATTACACGCTTTTCATTTTTCTTAAATGTTATGATTCATTATATAAATCTGTTTGGATATTATCTAATGTTTCTAGAAAAATATGTGGGTTAAGATGAATATACCACATGCATTTGTGATCCTATATATGCTTCTGCTTTATGATGCCCAGAGTTGCGGCGAAAATGTCGAATTTTTTCCAGTATGAATATGTTCCCACCAGGTAATCGACGAGAATTTCGATTCTGTTCGATAGATTTGTCTTCCACAAATGAGTCGCCAACTTCTTCGGGAGAAAGGAAGGTTAACCCAAACACATGTCTTAACCATGTTCCTATTTCGCTGTCGATTCTTTTGTACTCCGAAGTCAGTCCCACATTTTGAATTTCCCGCCACTTCCAATTAAATAGATATTAAAAACATAATTTAATTTGAAAATCCACTAACATACCAAGCCTGTGCCAGATGAAAACGACAACTAATGATAATAGTCTGGAAAAACGTCGTGTACACTAGGGTGGATTCCCATTTTGAAGTCAATAACCATAATAGCAGGATTTAAGTTAAAATCCAAATCATTGCATTTGGCTTGCAATAATTTAACCAACCGTTTATACGTTTATTTCTGTGATTTCTGTGAGCATTTGTAGGAAAAACTTTGTGCAATAGTCAAAAGGTCAGTCCGTGAATAATGTACTTTCCTGACACATAAATTGCATGTTCATTTCGCAGGAAAATATAAGAATATTCGATTTATTGTCATTAATAAATGAAAATGTTTCGTTTTCCATTGTGGTCGAATCAGTGTCTTCTAGGAACTCCTATACATTGTTGACTCAGGTACAGTCTTCAATCTTACATAATTAATATTTTTGCTAGTTAAACATATATGTGTTTCGAAGGCAAGCACTCTACTGTATTATTTTGTTCATTTTTTTCCAAATGAGCTCTGAGACATGTTGCACGGCTTCTCTCTTCAAGGCATTGTTGATTCGTATCAAAACATTTTCATCTAGTTCATGATTATGGGAACCAATTTTCCTTGAGAAAGCTGAATTCAGCGTAAACACCTTTATATTGCACTTTTTGCTTGTACACACACTGTTTCACCAAACTTTTGTAGTTCGCGATGCTTTCGAAATGTTCGTAGATTATTAAACTTTATTTTATTTTCCCAGCTTCAAGCTTCTGGAGAGACTGACATTTCATTCAAATGAACGTCTTAAATATCCTTCTTTTATTGGTAGATTAAAATCCTAGCTGAGCTAATTGTGTAATTCCAAGTGTCGCATGCCGCTAATACCTTGCAAGCGACCTTCCACAATTCACCTACCTGCCAAGTTCAAACCCCCTTGATATATTCCGGTACGCAATTCGGTCACCTAGTCAATCTTCAGAAACTACCATTATAACTAACAAAATTAAGTACGCAGGTTTGACATCACCGATTTTAGTCCTCTGTTCAGTAATATGGAGATTTTTCAAATTTGGTACAATCATAATTAATTTTATCGCCAACCGTCAGTAAAACCGTCAATTATCATCAGATTGATTTCCGGAAGTAAACAAACAGTTTACATATGCGTCTGGTAAAGTATTTTGACTCTGACATTACTCGAAAATCATCATCTCTCAGTGTCATGCTTCTCCCAATTACGATGATAGTTTTGTTGCGATTTATTTATAACAAATTATTGTTGGAACTCCTTTGACTTCAGGTATTAACTTTTATAATGCTTCAGGGTGTACCTCCAATTTAAATATAACAAATAATAGGTAGATTATTTGTTCCATATGTGCTGTTTACTTTGTCATAATCAAATGCTATGAAATATACCTCAGTTTTTAATATATTCTGAATTTTGAGCAGTTGGCGATAAAATTTTGTATGCACCACGTCAGTAAAGTGTCTTTATCGGATTCGCCTGCTATTCGCCTCGCTTCGATCGTCTCATAATTTCAGACACGTCCGATAAAGAATCACTTTACTGCCTTTGGTACATAAATAACTATTATCGCTAACCGTCAGTAAAGCCATCAATTATCAGATTGATTTCCGGAAGTAAACAAACAGTTTACCTTCCTTTACTTTATCTGCCGCATTTGCGGCAGGTAAAGTGACATATGCTGCAGGTGAAGTATTTTGACTTTGACATTACTCGAAAATCATCATCTGTCAGGGTCACGCTTCTCCCCATTACGGCTCCATAATAGTTTCCTTGCGATTTATTTATAACAAATTATTGTTGGAACTCCTTTGACTTCAGGTATTAACTTTCATGATACTTCAGGGTGTACCTTCAATTTAAATATAACAAATAATAAATAGATTTGTTCTATATGTGCTGTTTACTCTGTCATAATAAAATGCAATGAAATATACCTCAGTTTTTGATAAATTCTGAATTTTGAGCAGTTGGCGATAAAATTTTGTATGCACCACGTCAGTAAAGTCCGTTTAACGGACTCGCCTGTTATTCGCCTCGCTTCGCTCATGTCATAATTTCAGACTCGTCCGATAAAGAATCACTTTACTGCCTTAAATAACTATTAGAGATGTGAAATTTTGATAATGTCTCTACCACAAAACTTTACGTAGAATGAAGATAATAATGTTGCATATTTAGAATGTATTTTGCAATGTACTTAACAATTATTGAATCAAATGTTCAATATGTCCATTCAATTCTTGTTTCTCTAACCCTAGACGATTTTGGTATTCTCTTTGTATGACCTTAGGGATTATTTTGTTAGTTTCTTCCGTTTTCCCATTTTTTGAATCTACCACCTGATTATTTCTTAAGTATGCCTCAATAGACCACAATATTGCTGGTGGACATTTAATTTGATTGTAAAGTACCTACATACTCGTACATTGAAAAACACATTCTTAATATTATGCGACATTATTATCTTCATTTTACGTGAAGTCAAAATTTAGCATCTTGGAAATTAATTTTTCTGGTTATTATTACACCGAATTTAGAAAAACTCATATTACTGAACAAAGGACTGGAATTCTTTTCCAACAAGGTGCCACGTACCCCCTTTCTTATTTAAAATATTCGAGGGGTGCTTATAATTCAGATGGGGTGCTGGAGGGTTAGGTTATGTTCATACTTTAAATTGTCAATTGAAGAATGAAAATCGACATGCTCCAGTTTTTTTTACATAGTACATAATAACATTAAATATGAATTTATTCCAATCTTATGGACCACAATTAATACCTATATATATATTTCCATATCCTTTGTTCATGAACCAATTGCAATTATTAATCTTTCTACATAAGTTTTAGTATAGCTGCAAAGAGAACTTAATTTTATTTCATGTGTATTGTACTAGTCAACAAATATTTCTTGGCGCCTAACAACGCGCGAACGGAAAGACACTAGAGATAGGGATGCCGGAATTCACGCACCTAACACCGACATTTCCGAGATACTACGAATACAGGGGTGCGGTGGAAGTTTGTTATTGTAAATAAGCAAGAGTAGCAAGTGTTTAGTGATAAATCATTTTTCAATCTCTTCATATTTCCAATTTTAAACATTTGTTTTTATTTTATGATGAAATAAATACCAGACAGAATGAGCTCCGGACTTACAATCGACATTGTGTCACTGCGCATCAAAGATTCGGGCGCCAAGAAATACAGGGTGTCCCACGACGATTAAGACAAGTAATATATCAGAATTGGGCAGTAGTAGACAATTATAATTTTGGGGGTGTAAATTAGACCAAATGTTGCACCTTTTCTTGTTATTGTGTGACCCAATGAGATATTTGTTTTTGGTCACGTGACATCGAATTCTAAATTATTAATGGGACAATCTGTATATTTGTGACTTTCTGTGTTCCTCTCGATAAAACAATTACAACTAACTAGCACACTTGGGGTCTAAAGTGATTAATTCAAGAGATACAGGTACTTAAAGTTAAAGTAAGTTAAAAAAT
>CAJUYG010001434.1:0-24121 GCA_910591675.1 Galerucella calmariensis
AACGAAATTGTAGTTGAATAACCCTGTATTATAAATAAATGTATTACTGTATACTGTATAACCATTGTATACATTTAAATTTTTTTTTCAACTGCACAACTGGCTTTTATCTAAGATATCAAATTAATACATATTAATATATGCTTTCAAGGTGTGTACACAGAGGTAGTTTTCTAGAATATAAATGAGTTGAATTAAAATAATGTCTCTACATTATTTCTCTCGTTCGCATGTACATAATTGATAACGAGGTAATTTGTCAGTACATTTGTTGGATACTTGTCCAAATATTAGAGATCGAACGCTCTGATTAATAAAAGCAGAGGAAGTTTTACCAGCTTAGTAGAAATTAGATAAGCATCTCTTTCATATATAATACGACTTTAATGTATTAAAAATTAACGGTTTTACACTTTGTTGGTTACCTGTTATGTTCATTCTATAATAAAATCTACTACTGACATGCCCAAGAGGCGGGCTATGGAACTCCAAACCGTGAGATTATAGGGATTATAAATTTTATAATGTTATAACTTTTTTTAATAGTTTTTAATCATTCCTATAAATTTAAAAATTAAAATGTGATGATAGGAATATAAATATAATTCATTTTTAATGAATAAATAACAGTAAATTGTTTAAATTATTCGTTAAAATCTAACCTAAGACAAGACTCACAATATTTCTATAATTGATTTTAAAAAACCGCTACACGATGTATACTTAAAAAAAATTTGTTGTTTCTTGAAGAAAAATTTTACGTATTTTTAAATACAAGGCAAATTTCGCATTAAAACACTAGTGTTAAAAGTTACGTTTTCTAAATGTCAAATCCGTGTTTTCGATGCGGTTTTAGACGCGTTTTTGACACTTGATACTTAATATACTATTTCATAAAGTTTGGGTAGAAAAATCATATAGTGTCGTTAATTTTTCAATGAAAGGAATAGCTTTCCCGAGAAATATACTTTTCTGAGTTTTCTTCCAATTTCTCAGGCAAGTTTGTTTTAGTTAATTTGGCTAAATTGGACCAATGCTTAGGACAAGTTTAGCATAAACCCGATTGCAGCGCTACCTACCGGGACTGATTGTGATTGTGGTTTAACCTAATGGTATTGAATAATCTCTTATTTAGGAGGGAAAATAAAAAAAAGTTTAGAGAAATGGTCTTCACAGATTCAATAAAACAGAAATGTATGATAAAAATACAAAAAGATAGATATTTGTGAATTTGATCCTTTTTAATAGATATTTACGTAATTAGTTATGAAAAGAGCGATATTGTTCAACAAGCGTAATATTTGCCAAAACGAGCGCTAGCGAGTTCTGCAAATTACGCGTGTTGAACAAAGTCGCTGTCTTCATAACGTGTTTACGTACAACGTTTTATCTAATTCCGCGCTTCCATAATATTCAATAAAATCTTCAATTACAATGATAATATTGAAGTGGAATCAAATGGTGTTAGAATTATTGTTACTATGATGTATTCACCCAGAAAATTGACTTACTTTAAATAACTGTGTCCTGAATAATGTTGTTTCAATGTTTATAAATCTCAAAATACTATTGAATTAAAATAATGGGTTAATTGTCCAGTATAAATAATGAAATAATTGTCAATTTTGACAGTACCTACCTAATTAATGAATTATTCTCTGAAACTCATGTGGTATCTCTATGTTGAAACATAAACAGTTACGAAAAGTTTTTACATAACTACTTTTCATAACTGATATATGAAGGTTATGAAAAATGTGACGTTACCTAACGTCAAGGAGTGACGTAAAGTGTCACATTTGATAGCGGAATTAGATAAAATAATTTTAAATAGTCCGTCACAGGCGATCTCTTCTCTAGCAGCTATTGGCCATATGATTGATTGCAATTGGCCCATTAATTTTACGATTACCGGCAAAAGCGAAGACGATATACTTTGAGACAAACTATACCAACGAAATTAACTGTCTGTCACTCCGGCTACTCGCACTCATTGCCATCATAATATACAGTACAACACCACTTGATTGCAATTGGCCCATTAATTTTACGATTACCGGCAAAAGCGAAGACGATATACTTTGAGACAAACTATACCAACGAAATTAACTGTCTGTCACTCCTGCTACTCGCACTCATTGCCATCAAAATATACAGTACCACACCACGACTATTTTTTAAATCAATTGGATCGTTATTAATTCGTTGAAACATGTTTTTCTGATAAAGCTCATTTCATTCGTCTCTATCGAATTGAATTGGGAGAGTGACATATTTTAGACGCACTCTAATAGGTGATAGATAGATAATAGATAATGATATATAAAATAATGGGATATTTGGGACATTCTAACAATAGTAAAACCCGGAAAGATGATCCAAAACAGATGCAATTCACAAATTAAATGAAGAAAAATGGAAAAAACTGTACCAAAAGCCATCTGTTCTATAACGACAGTTGAAATCCTATGACCTCAGAATGTTAACGTAAAATGGGTCTCACAAGCATTAAATAAATTTAAATGTTACCATACCTTGTAGTTCGTTCTCACCACGTCATAATAAAGTATTAAATTCCGTAAGTTAAAAGACTCCTGGTTTACATATGAACCCTTTCCCTTAATAAATTTATCATAAAAACTAAATATATTATCTTTAATCTATTATAAAAAACCAATGCACCGATCATATATTAATAAATCACCCAAGATGGCTTAAAGAAAAAAAGATATTTGGGTAACTCAACGAATCCTCGTATGCATATTACGCAATGCGTGTTTACATATTTAGATTTCGGTAATAAAAGGGTTGAGAGAGTTAGTGTGAGAAAAGAAAACAGGTAAAAACAGGTAATGGTTTGGTTACATAAAGAAATAACAACCTGACCTGGTTCGCCTTTTCTATGTTTAGATTCTTTTGACTCTTACTTTGTTGTTGAACAGCTGGTGTATACAATATTTCTTTGTGTTATATTTATATGTTGTAAAGCTTTTGGTTTTATTATAGACTACGGTTTGTCGAGTTTAAAATAGGATACACTCATTATTACAAACACAAGTTGAACCAATATATGTATACGTTATCATGTGACTGTGTGTATACAGTTGAAAACAAAGTATAATTTTATAAGGAATATGTAATAATTTATTATTTATATTTAGATAAGGAACGTTGCCAATAACCATTGGAATTACAATGAAAAAATATATCTATGAAATACAATGTTTGTTCCCGTGAATCGTGTGGGAAGAAAAGCAACTGGCTATTATTTTAATAATATATTCGGACATAAAAGTTTTTAAAAAGTTCGATTACTTTTACGAGGGGTTGTCTCTTATGTGTTGCATACAATAACATAGTTGGCGACGGTCAACAAATATCAAACTTAACTGTCATGTTTAAATTAACTTCTTATGGTTTAAATTCTCTGAGAATTCTGTTGCGATCAAAATTAAATAATGTAATAATATATTATTATAGACTTCCAATTTTCTTCAATAGACATCTTGCACATTTTTTTATTTTACTGAAATTATAATGTAAACATAGTTAATAGATCTTCCAACAAAGGATTTTTTCAAATTCCTAAATTTAAAGACGTTAGAACGGTTTAATTTTCATAATATTTGAGCTCTCCAAAAAACGCCAGTTCAAAATTACCTAGTGCGGTGACGTCATAGAACAGTAAGGTCGCAGTACACGCATATACAGCTGTTGAACAGGGAATCGCATGTAGTTTTGGTTTGTTATCAGATAGGTTAGGATAAATTTGGGAATTCACATTGGAAAAGAAGTGTAATAAGAATATACAGTGCAAAAGAAAAAAAAATATAAATGAAACTTAACTTAAACAACAACTACCCCGAAGACGCGTTTTATACAACCCCAAAAATGATTTCAAACGAAGAAAGTTATGGATTAGGCAGGTTAAACGTGAGCCTAAAGAATTTTCAATGGTTTCTATTTTGATGTAAGCATGAGCTAAAATTAAATTTACAAAATATACACTGTGTTATTTATAAGATGTGACATAGGGACTCCTGTACAAAACTGTCAAACGCGAGCTACTTCTACTACTACTACTAAATGTGCAGGCGAGCCTTGTCCTGGACAACTCAAGCCAAGGTTCCGACACTGAGGCCACTGGCGGGCCCATTGTGCCAATCCTGCTACCTAGTCATCCATGAAGCCGAGCCCTTCAATAAAGGCCACAACCTTTTTCAGTGGATGCCTGCTTGTGTCTCCAGGAGCCATGACAGTGACTCCGAAGATTCGCCTGCGTAATATAGCCCAGTGTGGACACTCTAAGAGAACATGAACTGACGTTTCATCAGTCATGCCGCAACCCCTACATAGGGAACTTTCCTCTACTCCTAGATTGTAGAGGTGCTTCCTCATACAGCAGTGCCCTGTTAGGAGTCCTGCTATCTTCCTTAGCCTACTCCTTGGTAGTTCAGTGGCTGCCCTGGCGTGTCCATCAGTCCATCCCTTCAGTAGAAGTTTGGATTGTCTATGACCCTGCAGACCATTCCAATGAGCGAGGTGCTGATTCCTCAGCCACTTCTTCGTCTCCTTGCGTATTCTTTTTTTGTTCGGCCCAGGGTCGGGCCCGGGCCGCAGAAAGGAGCTGCCGCCCCTTCCGCAGCCAGTGCATCCGCCATCTCGTTGCTTTCAAAACCAGAGTCGTCTAGTTAACGCGAGCTAACTTTTTTACCAAATAGCGTTCTTGAAAAGTAATAACAGATTTGGAAAGGTCGTTAAAAAATACGTTCAAATCCACTTTTAAATTTCTCAAATTCGGTCTGGCTTAATAGAAAAATTAATAATTATGTTTAAGAAAGTCGTACGCCATTTTCATAACACTTTTGAATACTGAAAACACCACAGCTGGAATCGAAATGCAATACTACGTTTAACTTTTAAATTTCCCGTGCTTTTACCGGTCTGGCTATATCTTACGCGGTTGAAAGTATTCGAAAGTGGTATGAAAATGGAGTTCGACTTTTCTAAACATAACTATCCATCTTTTTTAAACCAGAGCGGATTTAAGAAAATGAAAAGTGCATTTGAACTTATTTTTAACGACCTTTTCAAATCTGTTATTATTTTTTATGAACACTATTTGGTAAAAAAATGTTTGTACAGGAATCATGTCGCATCTTATAAATAACACAGTGTATGTACCAACTAATCTAAAAGGCGCTATTCATTATAACAGTAATCAATGAAAACTATATAATTATTGGTACCTATGTTCCGCATAAGAAGATATTTCGGCATTTTCATTGTAATTAGACAGTATTTTACACGAAAGTTCTATGTATTATATTATAATCATGGTTATAGTAGTTCAACATCAAATTGAAACAAAAGAACAGGGCCGGTCGAATAACTCAGCGAATTTAAGAATAATTATTGATTTCCGGTAAAGTTTCCAACTTTTGAATACAATTTTCATCCAGCTTTCCGCTCATAATGCTAGTCAAATCAAAATGTTTCCATTTCTAAAATATATGTTAACGGAGCAAAACTAAACATTTATTGAAAAAGAAACTTGCTGTATTAAGCGAGTCGACTTTGGGAAAATTCTTAGGTTGTCCTTTCAAGTATATCTCTTTTTGGTCATATTTTAAACAACCAGAATAAGTATTTATCTTTTTTAAATGGGACTGCTTATAAACAAGGATATTAATAAGAATATTATTCATATATTGATAATAGCGATAATAATCCTACCCAAATTGGCAATCCGTTTTTAAGTGATTGAGCTCTAAATTCTGCACGTAGCTCGTCTGCTGTTCCGTGACGTCACGCCAATCAAAACGTGGCGCTCTTGGATACACCACCACGTTCGCTACTTTAACTCACGTTTTAGACGTTCTAGAGCAGAGGTTCCCATACTTTTTTTCCTCATAGACCACTTTAAACATTTTGCTGGATCTGGTGGACCCCCTGCAGCTATTACATTTACTAACTTACTTCCAAAACCCGAAAAAAGTATATGTCTATGTAAATCTGTGTTGTGGCTATTTTTCAATCAACTATGAGTTAAAAGTTTTCGAAAAAAAGGTGAGAATTTATATTGCTTTGATTATGCTGTGAGTATTGTCATTTAAGCTAAGTTTCAAGGCCAGTCTAAAAAGCGTCTTCATCCAACAGTTGGATTCCTACTTTACTTTTTTGTATTCTAAGATTGACTCACAGTACAAGAAACCAATAAGCTCCCACTTCGGAGTGGTAAAAAGTAAATATTTTCTTGTTTTGTAGCTATTTATTCAAACACAAAAATTACTACACTTTTAATTATGTTGTTATAACAGTCTTAGTAGAATCAAAATTTAACATCAAAACATTATTAGTTTTGATGTTAACTTTTATCTCAGATTACCATTGCGCTGCAGACTGCAGCCTGCAGCCAAAATGATTGATACCCTCTTTTGAATGCTACTTTGAGCTCCTCATCAGTGCTAAGCTCGAGTAGCTCTTCTTGCAGTACCACATTTTCCACTTCAGTTTCATCATATGAATTTATTATCCATGGTGGTATATCCATCGACAGAATGTCTTCAAATCTGATTTTAAAATCATCATACAGGCCAATCAAATGTTGAACATACGTCTGAATATCTTCGTCGAGGCATTCTACCTGCGATAAATTTGGAAACTGGGAAAATTCACGTCGACCAATATTTTGCTTCATAAGTTTCAGTTTACCAAGAAAAGCTGAAATTTCACTCTTTGTTTTTATCAAATTGAGGCTGTCCCCTTGTAACTGTAGGTTGAAGTCATTGAATTTTTTGAACAAATCTGTCAAATACGCAATGTGTGCTTTGAAATTCATGAGGTTTTATTTTAAAACAGGATCTTTAGTGTTCAGAAACACTAAAACAGAGTCGAAAAGCAAATAGAATCATGTGCACCTTTCGACAACCAGCGTACTTCGGTATGTAGCAGCAATCGTTGGAAGTCCTCATCATTTTCTTCGCACAATTGTGTAAATAAGCGTGTATTTAATGCATTGCTTCTTATTTTGTTAACTGCATTAATCACAAGTTCAGACACGACTTTAACTAGGCGGGCGGGAGGCGCGGCATCGGCGAGTCTTGACACGCTCTTTCTGAATATGGAATATGCAAGTTCTTACAAAAACAATTGCTGAGCTTCTTATAATATTGTCTTCCTATATCCATAGGAAAAGTCAAGCTTCTTATAATATTGTCTGCCTATATTATTGTCTCCCTATATTCATAGGAGAAGTCAAGTCGGGTCACCTAATACATTTTTATAGACCCCCGTTAACGAGTTGTGGACCCCCATTTTTTTTCCACGCAAGCGTAGACCCTTGTCGGGCTCCCGTGGACCCCTGGGGGTCCACCTGGACCTCTTTGGGAATCAATGTTCTAGAGTAATATTTCTAACAACTTGTCTCTATCCTTATGCTCAAGTCTTTTTCTAAAAGGAACCATACAGAAAAAATACATACCTACTCTAATAACTAGGTTCAATTATTATAATTACCCGGCTTGTCCCATAAATTTCACCTAGTTCCTGATAAAATAAAACAATGTTATTAAATGAGCACATTGATGAGCACTTAACGAATACCTTTATTATTTAGATGAAATCTGTAGATACCGATAAATTGCTCATAAACGGTAAGATTTTCCTTGTGATATTGCCAGTTTGCGGAAAGTTTTATTAGCTAAGTAAGAAATGAGAGATTATCTGTAGTATTAAGATGGTAAATACATACAATGTATTCTTGGAGGCCGGTAATGATATTCACGATGAGTTTTATTTGTTCATACATTTAATTACAAATGGAGAAACGAGTTCATAAAATATAAAATTACTTTATGGCAAATAGTTTTCAGTAGTAATAACTTTGCGTAAGTTGCTATGTAGGATTGATTTAATTTTTTTTATATTATTCGAAAACGCAGAATTTACAAAGAAAGCAGTTTCAAAATAACGAGTAACTGAAAATAATAGTTTGTCAATGGAACGAATTTCAAAACCAAAGCATATCCATTCAAATTTTCCTTATAGTCGCGTCATTATACGCGAAAAAAAATTTTTTTTCGGGCAGCACCGATCGGAATGCGGTTTTCGGCATTCGCTTGCAAAAATTATTTGTAAAAAAGTTGCCTAGTTTTCATTTGTCCAAAATCAGAAATTGCATTGTTGCAGCCAAAAATGCATTCGTAAAATGCATTTTTTGAGACGTCTCAAAAAATTCATTTTTTGAATGCATTTTTGGCTGCAACAATGCAATTTCTGATTTTGGACAAATGAAAACTATATATAATTTTTGCAAGCGAATGCCCAAAAACCGCATTCCGATCGGTGTTGCCCGAAAAAAAAAATTTTTTAAGGCCTTTTTTCGCGTATAATGACGCGACTATTATTAGAAATCTTTCGGTTCTGGTAGACTTCGCGACTCTCGGAATTTTATGTTCATTTGAAATTTGTTTGATAGTTTACCTTAAATTAAGTAGATTAGAACAAACATTTCGTTGGATCATTCAGTAATTACTTTAAAAATCATGAATCTCGTTCAAAAATAGTTCCTTTTCAACACTATTGCTATTTTACGATCAATATTTTCACTTTTACCTGTACTGTACCTAATATACTGTAATTTTTGCCAATTTTCAAACAGATTTGAAAGTATAATTATTTTCACTTAACACTTATAGGTTATAAAATTAGGTCTTGGTAGCCTAGGTTTTCAAATTAGCATTTTTTGGTGATCAGGTGATAATTTACGCGCCGTTGTCAAATAGTGTTTATTTTAAGTTGAATTAATTCTGTATTGTAAACTTTTATAGTTTTTTTTCGTGAATATTATTACTTTAGATATGAAATGATACTTCGGTGCTTCACCCTCCCTAATTTATTACATTGTTGAGTTTCATTTGGTTAATATGTCTATATTCAAAAATAAAAATATTTCCAATTTAGTCTCCTTTTTTCTTGAATTTGCATAATTTCCCTCCCCTCTCTTGAAATTATTTTATTCCATGACAAAATTTGTAACTAACTCCAACTTCTGAATGACGTCATAATTTAAATGGCATATTTTTCGAAATTTTCAAAATAAAATTGTTGAATGAGGATTGAAACAAACCAACTCTATCAAATTTTATAAAATACGATGGGACGTAATTTGTTCCCTTAGAATTAAAGATCTGCTAATCATTAATAAGAATATATTTCTAGTGAACACCTTATTTCACTACAAATATTTGTTATTGTTGGTAGGGTTATAATCGGCTCGATGAGGGAGAGGACAAATGTGAGAATATTAAAAGTTGTGGTATATTCCCTTCCCCTTCTCGAAAAAATATCAGATAACTTGTATTCCACAATACTTTAAGTTTTCTAGAAGGGGGAAGGTGAGTAAATATACATATCTGAATATTTATCCCGTTATTGAAAAAATGTCGATTATAGTATTGAAATTTTTAAGTAAAAAAATCTAAATCCTTGGGTTAAGGATTTACAAGCCGTCGCAGGTTGGGCAAAGGAGAACTGGCAACATTGTCCATCTAATGCTCATCCTAAAATTTTTGATGATTATCTGATATCTAGACTTAATTGTCAGATATTTTAACTTTTATGTGAGAAATTAGAAAAAAATGACGGATTTTAAGTATTTTTGATTGCAATTTTCTTTTCCAAACTTGCATCATTCAAAAATTTTCTCTTTTAAAACGTTTTATAGCAAAAGGGCTTTCTAATAAAAAAGTAGCTTCAAAATTCCGACCCCTCTATATTAGTCACAACAACACAACTAGTGTTTCAAGTTCAATTACTCGGAAGCAATTCATTGCTTTCTCGTAAACGCAGTCAGAATTTGTTAACACCTCAGTGTGGGAAATTTAACTACTCGTCCTACAGTTAATTTACATTCACGCCCATTATTGTATTTACAGAGTAGCTTAACGAAATTTTGACTTTAACGTGTTGGTGTTGGTAATAAGGAATTTCAAGTTGATACAGCTGCAGGAAAAAAGAATTCCAATTAAAAATCTATAAACTATGATTGGAAACTTTGACGGAAAGTTGAATACTCGCCACAAGATAAATAAAATACCCAGCAGTCTAAAATTTTTACAAAGATTGCAGAATTGGAAAAATCTTGGGTTGGTAGCTTCAATCGAATGATAATGAAATAAAAAGTTATATAGTGGGACCACTTAATAGACAGAAACACTGGAAAATATTAATAATGTAGGTCTAGATCACGAAAAAATTTAAAAAATTTATTGCTGGGAACTGTAATAACACTTCATTGTTTCAAGACCGCTAGGCCTGTTTTCAGATTTTTCGACTTTTGGTTTGCGATTGGAGGTGAAGATGTCGCTATTATCACAACTTTTACACTTCCGTTACTGGAAGACATGTATTGATTGTGATTTTGGTGTCTTCTTCAGTCCAAAATTAAGCTCTTGAAGCTCTCGGACGGAGAACATATACCTTCTACTGATGAGGATGAGGCGCAAATACGCCGAAACCAGTCTACCAGTTGTACCTTCTAATAGCAAACCAGAATGATTGGTATTAAATATCTTGTAGATATAGGTACCAAACCCGTTTGATTTCGAAGTGTAATTCAATAGCCGCCGGGGCCTATAGCCCGATAAGTAGTTGCTGCTTCTTAGTTGAACGGTCACTTTTTTTGAGGTTTATTATTCAAAGCTCATAAAGCGTTACAATAATTATAATTATTCAGCGATATCTACGAAAATATTTACTGAAAATTAATTAACTTGAAAGAATGTGGAGGAATTATATAAAAATATACAGTAGAGAGAATAATGATTTATTATAAGTCGGAAAATAGTGCAAATCGCTATACTTACGTAACACAAAACAATAAAATATTCTCATACAATATCGTCTAAAAAGTACTTGCTCTTCTGTTCGTTTGAGTTTACCGCTGAAATTTTACTATTAAACACTAAGAAAAAACTAAAAACTACGCTTAAAAATTGACAGGTAATTCTTAATTCTAGAATAAAATGATTAATGAGAAAATTAATGTCATTATGGCAATAGCGTGGGGGGGGATCGATATCAATGAATTGTTGTAATGTCTTACCAGTTCTATTCCAAAATGCAGAATTAGTGTACATGTGTACAGGTAGTACAAAGCACCCCACGCTGGATATTACCATAAAACCATTAATTTTCTCGTAAATCATTTTATACTTTAATTGAGAATTACTTTTTAGTTCGATTGCTTATATAAGCTCTTTTTTTTTTCTTTTTTTTAAGGTCTACGAAAAAATGTAATATACACCAAGGCGGAAACTGCTTTAAAACGTCATATTTTAGTTGCGATGCTGTCATATTGTCGTATTTTGACACAGCTAATTTGTTATTTTTTTATTGAAAATATAATTTAAAACCAAATAACTAGTTGAGTCTCTGTGCGCTGTCTGAAGCTCATAGAAAATACATTCTACAGTCGCTTTAAACAGTTTTTAAAAATTGACTAAAATTACGATAAGGTTGGGCTCTATAGAATTACCATTATTTTTGTTACTGAATAAAATATTTTTGTAGTGTTTCTATGGTCAAAAAAGTTTCTTTTTAATACGTACTTATGGTTTATTTACGATAAATTAACTCCAATGTTAAAATGTCATATACCTGGAAATGTTATTGTCACTTTGACATCGATAAAAAAAAGGTGCATCCTTTTTTATCGTGATAAAAACTCCTCTTCCTCAGTAAGCGGACGTCACTTTTACACAATGACAATTAGTCGCAAGTTTGGTTACTTATAATTTAAGTTGTTCATCCATATATTTTGTCGTTAATTTATCTTGCCGAAAAACACTGGAGCTATTCTTTTATCAAATAAATTTCTCTTTAACTCAAAGTTTTGCCAATCACTAATTTTACGAGAAAAACTGACATGATAAAATCGCGACACCGAAGGTGGAGCGAATGTTTCGTAAATTTATCCGATAAAAAAAGCTCTTGTGTTTTTACTGTTGATAAAAAGACGATAACGTCATTTTTAGTTACTTTCCTGCTTATCAGAATGAATATTAATTTACCAACCGTAAATACAACTTATCCTCAACAGCCAGGGCAATTTACAGCTAACGGGTTGGCAAAACTTCAAGACGGTGTCAGATCAACTGGTAAAATTCCCCAGCATATTTTGACGTTTATTGATATTCGCTCATCGTTTAATATTTACAAGTATTTTTGGTGCTTTTAAATTCATATTTGGGTCATAGTTAAAAACTTTTATAGAGATCATGTGGGAACTGATAGTTCTTCAACAGAACAAGCATTAGGTGCATGGAAAAAGCCTTCAGAAAAAGTAACTCCTGACTCCTAACTCCGGTCAAAGACAGTAGAGCACACAAAAAATTGTACAAGATTGGTGGGATAGAGAAGTAGTATTCGATAGACAGGATGTGACTCCACTTATTATTAATTTTGACAGTGATGATTGATGATAGAGATAGTGATGATTTTGTGGTAGAGTAGTGGAAATCTTGTGTTTTATTTTTTGTATATCTTTATCCAATTCACTTTATTTCCACCTTTTCAAAATCACTACAAACTAGTAGTGAGTAGTTCTGAAATTATTGTGGAATTATTCCAGAGGAACATAAATGTTTAGATTAAAATAATAATTGTATCGTAATAACCAACCAGTTTACCTATTTGAAATAAAATGTATATTCCCAAGTTATTGTTTTCATTATTAACACAAGTAAAACTTTGAAATAAAATATAAAATCAGACAGGTAGTGACTTAACCTAATTGTCATGCAATCTTCAAACTATTAGCAGAGGGAGCAGAGACTTTGAGCAGGTCATTCCAGTTGTTGATAAAGAAATGTTGACTTCAAATTTCATTACTCCAATTTGCTTTGGTGGATTATCACAGCTATATATAAAAAGTCTAATAGCACACCTACACGTGGCCAGCTACCGAAGTCGATATATTATTTTTCATTCTATTTTTATTATAAAAAATATAATAGATATTGTATAAAGAAACAATATTTAAATTTGCATGAAGGTAATTGATTCCTTTTAGCGTAAACCCTTACAGTGTTCTTGGAGATGGTCCTATAGAGCACAGAATAATTATTATATATTATATATACCTTAAGGTATAAGGACCCACAGTTCGTCATTTAACCCTCTTCTATGTAAAATAATTGAATGTTAATTCGAATATAGAATGATTGGTTACTGTTTCCAGTATCTTATCCATAGTTTTTCATGAATAAATATTTATATTAAATTAATCAAGCCTATCATACAAGCCTTTTATTTTTAAATAAATATTCTTGACTTACGCCCCACGAGGCACGGAACAATGAAAAAGAAGAACTGTCAATCTAACATCAGATTGACTTTTCTAGTTTTCTTTAAGTGAAGGAAAAAACTACAGCTTGGCAACATCACAATATTTTGTTTTGCAACGTCATCGTCTTCTTATCGTAAATAAACCATATTATTTAAATTGCTACCACCAAAAAAAATTGGAAACATTTGAAAACTAGGATCGTCAAAAATGTTATGTTTTGCCCCAGGCGCTGGCATTTCTTAGTGCGACCGTTGATAACATTTAAGGCTCTTTCTCATTAGACGTGCCAGGAACCGAATCGGCAACGGCAAGGCACATGCTCGGCGCGAGCAAGATTTTTTGAGGCAATTCACACTGCAATAGGCTTGCCGTGGGTTAGTAGTTTTCAGCTTTGTGAAAAGTGATGTTCCCGACTTCTACGTTAATAAAAATTGCTCTGGTGTTAGATGAATAAGAACTTGAAATGAACAATTAAAGAAAGAGTGTTCCATAATGTGTTTTTATACATACTGTTAGCGTATCTTTTATTAGAGAAATCATAAATAGCTTCATTTTCGCTAACATATTCGATAACGATTTCATCTTCTTCCAATGAAAAAATGTCCTTCTGACGAGACGACATGCTGACCACTAAACTTCTATAATCCTAGGAACGCAAATACTACCAAGCCGGTAAAGTATTCACACTTGTCTGAACCTGCACGGAACATGCTCGGCAAATATTGTTTGAGAAGAACCCCGCGGGCAAAGGCCGTCGCTTGCCGAGACGTTGCCGGCATAATGTGAATTAACCACACAAAATCCATATGATCAATGAAAAATATATTTTGCCGATTCGGTGCCTTGCCTGTGCCGAGCACGTAGCTTGCACGAAAGTGAGAATTGGCCTTTATTGTCACACTAAAAACCCACTTTGTTCATAGTAACATACAATTTGATTACAACTAACCAATAAACGACTACAATACTCAAGTTGATATAGTGAATTCCTGCATAAAAGAGTATGTGAGGACAGACACGTCTATAACAATTTCAAACAGTACATCTAATGAATTTTCTTCTTCAATACATACAAATGACACGTATTAAAAAACATCGGACATACCTCGGTGTGTCATCGGACATATTTATGGCCATAAAATCACGACAACGTGACTGCAGCTAGTGTTACGAAGGCAATCAGTAATTCATTGTCCCCTTTGGAGGTCTATAATCAAAGATGGATTGAGATGTATGTTTGTGAA
Organism: Galerucella calmariensis; assembly: GCA_910591675.1. Lineage (NCBI taxonomy): Eukaryota > Metazoa > Arthropoda > Insecta > Coleoptera > Chrysomelidae > Galerucella > Galerucella calmariensis. The sequence goes on from CAJUYG010001434.1 coordinate 14,596, forward strand.
ATCTTAGGGCATATTATATTATGTTGAATGGAGGGAAGGGAAAAGTATATTTTTTATTTCTACACAATATAGAAGATAATGTTAATTGACTTCAAGCATATTTAACAATGTTTACCTATGTTATTTCCTTGTAAAATTCGAGAAAATAAATAATATTATTTTCTATTTCGTTTTCTTTTGATTTTTTTTATCCATGTATGAGGGTTGTCTTTTATATTTTGCATTTAGAGCTGGAAATAAACAGTAGATAACTTTTAAACGCTATTATTGTTTTCCAAAGTATTCTCCAGCGCCATATTGTAAAATTGACATTCCACTTCAAATCATAGCGTAACACTTTTATATTTTGTAGGTTAACACAAAATCAGAATATTAAAAATGTAATTATCAAATGTATAGTTTAAATAAAACATATTTAGGAATTCTATGAATACTCGGTATCGGTAAAATATGTATACTTCCAATTAACGATTGGTCATGTTCCTTTGTAACGCCAATGGCATGAGACGATCGTCACGGGGCGACAAAGAGAACCAAGACCGATTTTGGTTTCTGCGCAAGACAGTTGGCAAACTTCGGTTGGCTTCTTCTTATGTGAAACGGAGTCTAGATGCTCTAACAATTCAATGTTTTCTTGCTTTACAAACTCATTATTACTGGCTATTGCCAAGTGACAACAAGTTTGAGAAAAGGTCTGCAGAATTATTATCTAATTTATCGAAGTCTTGTATGGTACTCGATAGATTATTTTTTGACGTTACAATAGAAATCACTTATTATTTTATATTTCAAGAAAATACGTTGTGATGAATAATTCTCGCTAGAATAATATAAGTGGATTATTCCCACTATAATAATGTTATGATATTGGCTAGAACTTATATGAACTACTGAAATTGAAAATTATTCATTCCTGGACTTTATGTTGTCTTGGGTGCAATATTCACAGTTCTCCAGGAATGTTTGGGTTTTTCTACTCGGTGTACTATTAATTGCAATAACGAGAGTCTTATTCAAATGAATTGTTTTTCATGTCAAACAAACCTACCTACAATCTTATGGTGTGTCACACTTCATTGGCTAAGATATTTGTACCATTTCAATTAACCTCACCGTCTCACAATTCAACTTGCATGATCATTCTTATTGTGTACCTCATATGGATGTAACAGGTAGTGAAATGCCGCGGGAGCATTAGAAATACCAAAGGTTGTTCAAATACATTTTCAGTAGTTGATTTTGTCAGCTAATGGAAATTTATGCGGTCTTTTCGAAGAAATACGATTTAGTAAGTGAGACATGTATTTACATACGTTATGGCGTTAAACAACCATGATAACTTATGTAAAGATTTTCTTATTTCCAATTATAAAATTCGTGTCTTTTTGCTGTATTCTCAACCATAAGAAAATGTAAAATACCAGAAAAAAAAAGCGTTTAAACAAAATTAAATGTACTTATACCACATTTTTCAGGTTATATTCTACTGAACATCATTTGTTTTAACTACAATAGACCGTCACTGGCAGTTCGGCCATATTGTTCTGGGTCCTCATGTCATATTTAATTTAGTTTTCATTGTATTGTAGTGTTGATAAGTGTGCAATGCAAAGAGGAAGAGAGTCTATATTTTTTTTTCGATCTCCGCTAAGCTAAGCTAAGCTAGGCGACTGTTTAATTGAGCGCTCTGTCCACCTGAATCACATAACTCCTCTGCTCTGTTCATTTTAATTAATATTTAATTCAAATATTCAAATCACAGGCAGTTTACTGACTGCGCCATGTGTATTTGTTGAGTTTTTATCATTTGAATAAAATATAAATATGTATATATATATTACATTGACATTGCTCTACAAAGTATCTTCGACAATCAACTGACTCACACCACATGTCAAAACACATTAACTTCAAAACTCCAACTGATCGGAGGACTCAACACAATATGGCCGATATTTCTAAGTCAGGTGTTCTGGAATGGTCTGCAGGGCATGTCTACCAACTGACAAGTTAAACTAATGACAGTCGCCCTGAGGATCGACTTTAGATTTGTAACTTGGTTGTTTTGTATTGATTTAATGATCCTTACTATTATAAACAGTGGGGTGTCGAAGAAAGCACCAAGTTAAAGTTGAAGTAACTCAAACATGATCAAAATAACTATTAAGAACCACGTGTTGTACAAAGAACGCGACAGGGCGACTGTCAGATTACGTACGTGGACTTGTCCTCTAAGAAAAAACCGTATTATTCACAAATTGGCAAGCATATCAATCAGCTCACTCTTATTGCTTCTTCTTGAAAATTGAAGACCATTTTTATTTTCAAAGAGAATTGGAATATCCATTCGATTGGCAATAAAAGTACAGGAATAAATTTTTTCAATTATGTAACCATTCTAACCGTTCGAGAGGCTGTCGAGTAAATTAACCTTCTAAATTTAAAAGCCGTAATAGCTGATTATAAAATCACAATAGCGTTAGCAGATAATATATACATAATGGTCAATAATAATAAATTATTTCTTTTTGTTTCAGTCGATTGGGTCGAGATGCATTATTAGCTGATCTGTCATTGTAATTATTAATGTACAACGGATATATTTTATGCAGTGTGAAACGACTTGTTCTGGTAAGTTTGTGTTTATTAATTGAATGTTGCATAGCTGCAAAAATTGTTCAATATGACTGGAGGTATGTGAATGGAAAGTGTGTATTAAGGTGCCTTTAGACCAAAGGATTTTTAATTTAATTTTACATTTGAATTTATCTAATCGAATGAAACCGTACTTTGTATTGGTTTACACTGTTCGATTTTCAATTTGATTCGAATAGTACCGTATCTATTTCGGTTCGATTTTTCATCTGATTTTTATGATTAATCATGCGCATTGTGCATTAATTGCTGTTGACTACATTCTCTTATAGGATACGGGCAGAATTACTTTACCTTGTTTTTGCCTCGATAATATTGATATAATATATAATAGATATAATATTGACAATATTTCTTCAGTTTTTGAAGCTCATAGGATCTACCAACAAAAGTTCATAAATTCGAAATACCACGTTCCCTTCGACGTAATAACCATTTTCTACACCAAAACTTTCTATTTATTTTTGTCATTTTGCAGTTGTAATAATAACACAAGATTCAAAGTTGAAATGTAGCAGTTTCTGTGTTTCTCAACGGCATTTTAATTCGGTGCACGCGAATTCCCGTCAGGTTCCTTTATGACCAATATAATACACTTGAGTTCCCGTCCGACACTTGCAGGTATCTTAATCTCGCACTCGAATTGCCGACCAGTTTATTTAATCTGTTCGGTTATCGGGACTGCCCTAATAGTTTATCCTGGCGGGGTTAGGTTAGGTGTCTTATTATTTCTGAAATAAATGTACAAATACCTTTACCATTTAATTTATTTTATATTTCCTTAATCTCCTTAATTTTGTGTTTATCTTGTTGCGTGCAATTCGGCTCCTAGTTTTGGTGTTCTTACTCGTATTCAGGTAGAAAATGACCGCTGCGCGCAACTCATCCCTGCCCAAATAAACACCTTTTAAACAAGTCAGTTTTCACCCTGACGGAAACTCGAGTGACAGCTTAACGTACCCTAATTATGACACAGATAGAGTGGTTATCCTGACGGGAACTCGCGTCCTTTTAATTATGTCCACACCTAAATCTGACCGAAAGCAAACAACTCAAAATTTATGACAACAGAAATCATAACCTTACATTTTTTATTTCTATTGACCTGAATGACAATTGACGTTTTCCAATTCGAATCGAAAATCAGACAAATTTAATGTAAACGATAATATTTGGAAAGGTCCAAGTTCGACTCTGATGTAAAATCAAATAATGTTTTATCAAATCTAAAATCGAATGAAAAATTCTATGGTCTAAACTAAAGGCACCTTAAAATTATTTGAGCAATATGTCAGAAATAATAATTTGAAAATCTGAGAATTATATGAGAGTTTTTTACTAATTCTATACCTACCTACTAATAATAATAATCATATTATTAAGAGAAAAGATTTGTAGTTTTGTTTGTAACGAATAAACTTGAACATTACTGGACAGATCTCAAAAATTATTTTGCCGTTAATAAGCTACATTATTACTGAGTACGTGTATCACTAGAAAATAAGAGATCCTTAGAAATTTCTACTAAAACCAGCCCAATTTGTATGAATATATTATAAAATTAAGTCGCTTCCGTTGTCTGTTTGCTTAGATCTTTTACACTACTTAACGGATTCTAATAGACCGGTAGCCTATGACACATGAACGTGTAGGCTTTATTATTTTAAATAGAAACCGTTTTAACCATCGAGTTTAATGTGAAAAACAAGTAGTATAAGGCTTTTCCCAAAACCCACTGGACGACGCTACAGGAGACATTGAATAACTATCTTCACGAAACTAGAACAATTAATTAATTAATGCCACGTACTTGGATGCATTCTTTGGGTACTACTTTATCAGAAAAAAAAACATGGCATGTACTTATCCAAGCTAAGGGTTGGTAAGCGAGGGTTAAAAATTAGCACGGCTGCAATGGAGTATCTACCTATAAACGACTAGACCGATTTTGATCAATTTTATTGTGCGAGTTAAAGTACCAAGTATAAACTGGATGGCTTAGATTCACAATTAGTCCCGGTAGGTGGCGTTGCAATCGAATCCACAACTCCTAAAAGATGGGCCGATTCACAATTAGTTACGGTAGCTGACGCTGCAATAGGGGTTATACTGAAAAAATCCTGAACGGAAGAGCCGATTTGATGGCATTTTATAGCATAGATAATTTCAAAAAATGGACAAAAAATTTGCCCAAAAATTTAAAGCAATTCAGGAAATTCTAGCTCAAGTTACAGTTTCCTTAAAATTACAGTTAGCTTCTATTAATTCCTTTATAAAAACACTATATATAGTTGAAATAATACCCTAATACCCTAGATACATAGTTCTCCTTTTTCATATCGATTTCTCAAAATTTCATTGACTCCAGTATAATATTCAATATTCAGTTATACAAATAACCCACTTTCTTGAATTGTTATAGTCTAGAATCTCTTGTTCTATTTCCTGTCACGTCAATCAACTAAACATAATAAAAATTGAAACTGGCAGTGTCGAGAGGACAATAACTTTTATAATTATTAATGAGTTACTTCATTTCATAAATTTATGCTGATCATTTAATAACTAGTAGGTCTTGACCGACTTGTTGTATATGACTTCAAGGGTGAGTAATTTTATGATGATTAACCGTTATTAAAAGGGTTAGTATAATTGGTCAAAGTTGATTGGTTCTCACTTTTTTCATCGATTGTATAATCGTTAATGAAGATTTTGATATAAACCGTTTTTTGAATATACAGGACGTTTCGTAAATAGGTAACGTAAATTAAAAGATCGTTAAGAAAAATTTTAAATACCGAATTACATTTTTTCTCTAACGTCATTAGTTTTAGAGATATAATAAAGGGTGCAGATGAAATACACATTTTATAGCATTTTTCTCCTCTTCCAAATTTTGGAACCGTATTTTACAGAGTGACCAAAAACATCTTAATGTTTTACGTACACGGTATACTGATTTCCAATTTAAATTAACTTGGGCTTCTCACACATCCCTGACTGGTCTGTTGCTCATTCCTGTTAAGTGTCCAAACCACTTAAGCTTTTGGTTATCTCTAATAATTTGAATATTGGTTCTACTTCCATTTGCTTTCTTCCATCCTCGTTTCTTATCCGATCTCTTCGTGTTATACCCTTCACTCTCCGCAAATATTTCATTTCCATTGCTTGGATTCGATTTTTGGAATTCTGTGAGAGTATCCAGCTTTCACATCCATAAGTAAGGACTGGCCGGTAAACTGCTTTATATATTGTAATTTTGTTTTTTGTAAGAGTTTCCTTTTTTCCTATAAATTTAAATATTTTTAAAATTATATATTACCTTTCCTACGAATTTCAACACGATTTGTATAGTGTTAGGGCTTTTACAGACGGTGCGATTTTCCGTTTGCGACATCTCGTATCGCATTCGCAGAAAGCTTTCACACAAGACGATACAATTTTTTCTACAACGATTTGAAAATAAAACAATGTGCGCAGTGTTGTCCAGGTGATCTTCGCAGTTAGTTGAGTGTATTTGCAGCATGTATAATATGCATACTTCTTTCCATGCCTTTTCCTTTAAACGCTTATTTTTTATAGTTTTCACATGTTTTGTCCCATAAAGACGGATAACTTTCCACCGATTCTATCGAATCAATTATTTCGTAGGTATTTGAATTTTAATTTCGAAGCCATTGCGAAGGCACAAACGATGCGCTGTCGCACCGTCTGAAAAGGCCCTCATTGTAACTCATAGCATTATTGTATTTACCAAAGAAAATATCTCAATAATCACTAATTTTTCTTACTTCTTACTGAATTTAAAAGTACGTATTCTTTGGAAATAGTTCATATTATAATCATTCAGAAAGTGGAAATTAGCATGAATATTCAATACAACAGAGTATATTTAGCCTTACACAATACCGATCAAGATTTCTACATGACGTCACATGCTGGTCACTATCTTCCCGAGAACATAAGTTGTAAGTATACCGTGTTTTACGTACTCTCTGTATATTATTTTTTAAATAAACTTCAACTACTACTAATCGGCAATGTCTGAATATCGATGTATGTATGGCTTAAACTGTAGGGGCCATGATGGATGGGTGACGTCATCTCAAATCCACTAAGCCGTATCGAAGGGGATATGTTGTCAATTAGGTGTAACTCAGTTCCCCTCTTCATCACTTGCACGTTCCTCCTACGCGCGACATTGCAACACTACGGCCGGCTTCCATTTTGATTGCAATTTTAACCCTCTAATATTCGATTTCATCCCCTAAGGTTATGGAACAAGGTATTATCGGAGAAATTACCTCCTATTTGGGAACAACTGAAGGTTTAATCGGAGTCTAATTGAAAATTAAATTGGATTTTTTTTCTCAGGTAGATGTTGATACCCTTCTTAACTTTTTTTTAATTTGAAGGGAAGGAATTAACAGTAGTTATTTAAGTGTAAGGGTTAGAGAGACAGTTGTTTTGTTTTATCTTAGGAAGGGTGAAAATTATACACATATTTTAACAAATGCAATTACCTTTGAATAAAATCATATAAACAGTAGGTACATTTATGTTATACTTTTAAATAAAAATAACACACCTTTATTAACAAGTACTGTGAATCAGGAGCTTCATTTAAAAAAAGTTTTATTGGATTAGAGTGTAAAACTTTATATTTTTTTGTTTTACAAACTTCTGATTGCCTTTAAATAAGATCGTTATTTCGGATAATTTTCAATATTACCATTATTTTTCAACACTTAGAGTTCATATAATACCCTTCTTGGTGTGCATAATCGATTGTTAATGTCTTTCTAACACATTACGTTGGAAGAAATGGGAAAAAGGCCGGTCTGTGATTAATCCCAATCAAAATATCACAATAATGAACCATTTAAATGTATTACAATCGTTAACATTAATCTTTGACTTGAAAATTTGATTAGTTGATGTTTAGAATACGCGCAAGTGCGACCTATCAACCGGGAGAAATTACACCATTCAAAATAGGATGCAGACATACCTTTGGTATTGTCAATGTGCTTTACGTCTTTTTCTACTGTCCCACTGACAGTTCTCGTCAGGTCTGTACTTTGTTATTTACGATCAATTATTATTATTTATGAAAAGTGAATATTGATATTTTTGTTATATTCATTTAAATAATACAAAAATATACCTAGACAAGGAAAAACATCAGCATTTTCGAAGTTCTCAAGTATTTTCAGTTATAGAAAAAGAAGCTGGTAATTATTAATTTCAGAGCCTTTTCGAATTTGGCTGAGTACGATCCTCCTTCTGTCATTTGGTAAACTATAACCATACAAATATATATTTCAAATATTCAAATGACAGTATACTCCCCAAAAATTTAACAAATTTACTTTTTGACTAGTGCGCAAAAGTGACTCTTCCCACACTATGCAAAAAGAGTACGGAAAAATAGACTTTTCCGCATGCTAGTAGAAAATAGTAGTTTGCACAACTAGTGCGCAAAGTGTCACTTTTTCCACGAGCGCAGAAGTTTGTGGCATGAGCCGTAAGGCGAAAGTCGCAAATCTAGCGAGAGCCGCAAATCTATCGAGTGCCTCAAATCTAGCGAGTGCCGCAAATCTAGCGAGTGGGAAGAGTGATTTGCGTGCAAGTTGTACACAATACTTTTTCTACAACCACATTTATTAATGAAAGAAATACAGTAATTTATATAGTTATTTTATTTAAACTTTGAACAGAAAGAACTTACAATATGAAAATAAATAGAAAAATCAGTTGAAATTTGAACAATTTTGTATTATTATTTTTTTGATCTTGGTTCATAATTCCAAAAATAATGCCCAATAGGTTAATGTTTTTATAATTAATAAATTAAAATGAATAGTTTACATGCACTTAGTTTAAATTTAAAAATTGTGTAAAATTGTGTATAAATTCACTATTAGGTTGAATTATCAAAAAAAGTTGACTGGTCATAGGTAGCTTTGTTTGACATTTCGGTGCGGAAAAGTGCCATAGCGTGTACTTCTTGCATTACTTTTCCAACGGTTATCAAAATAATGAAGAATAGGCCTGCTTTGCGTATGAAAATTTGTGTGGGGAAGCGTGTTTTGCATAGTGCTTGTAGGAAAAAGTATTTACAATATAGTTTCATCTTTAAATTTATTAAATGTTTTCGTTATGACAAATAATAAATATCCACACCTATGATCAGTTTATTTGCTAACTCAATTTTTTCGATCGGTAGTGTAAGGACAATAGTAAAATAGATTTCGTAAAATCACAGTACCTACACACATCTATAAAATTACATTTTATATAAGTACCTACTAGGTTAGGTATCTATATAAGTCGATAAAGCTATCAACAGTATTTATTTATAGTGCTCATATGATTTTATGTTGAGTAATGAATTTTATCAAATAATGTTTACAATTTTATTTGTAATTTTGCAATCTAAAGGTCAAGCTTCCAGGCTAGAAATTTACATTCAACTGACAACAACTCGTGTTGTCTCATAATTTCGTATTGTTTGATACAACAAAACAACAGTCGTGTAAAACTGTTACTGCATGCATGATCGATGTTTCAGACAATAAGTAGGACAAGTAACTTCGGAAACCTATGATTTTGACAACCAATAAATATTCATATTTACGTGTATTTTTCACTTCATCAGTACTGGGACACTGGGACTCTGTAAGTGCACACTATAGAATTCTACCGGTTGCTTTCTCCAGTAGATTACTATTATTCCAGTCGAAAGTCTCACTTTTCATACAACCCTTCTTTTATTCCTGATTTATTACTATTCTTTTGAAAGATATTAAAGTTTTTAGGAAGAAATTGTCGTGCGAATAGTCAATAATACAATTCTATTGGATGCAGA
>CAJUYG010001434.1:24131-70673 GCA_910591675.1 Galerucella calmariensis
CATGTCACTTCGGTTATACCGGAAAGGATCAACAAATTTGTTATTTTAAATGTAACATACCGTATATCATCAACTTTTCCGATTCTACATTAAACTCCAATGTCACTTTGTGTAGAATACCCTATATCCAAAATTTATATTTTTCGAGATATTAATTACTTCAATAAAAAACTGACAGGTGCAAACCTTCATATTTAAAATTCTGAGTGAACATGCCGAATACCAAATGAAAAAATCTTATCGGGTTGATTAGTAGGACGATCAAGGTAGATGGTGACATGTCGAAAACTTTTTATTTGTATACAGAGCTGTTGCAAAAAATTATGAAAAGTTCAAAAATGTTTAATTATCTCAGTATTATTGTTGCATAAGCCTAAGTGTTATTTATTATTTCATTACTGCAGGCTGTCTATTTACCTCTCTAAAAGTATTAATAGTAATTTTTTGAAGTCAATGGCAGCGTACAGTGATGGAAATGGCTCGTTTGAAATTAAATAATCATCATTATCTAAATTTACCTTTAATACATGGTGAATGTGACAGAGTTGTTATTAGAACAAATGTTTTATTTGTCGTCACACATTGAAGAGAATATTCAACAATTTAACACAATTCAGTTTTCGTGCAAAAGTTATGAAAGTGAAAAATTGATATCTCGACAAGTATACATTTCAGATATAGGTATTCTATACAAAGTGACATTGAAGAATAATGTAAAATCCCAAAAGTGGATAATATACAGGGTGTTACATTTAAAATAGCAAAATTATCGTTCACTTTCGGTGTGATGTCTTTTGGCATTACATAAAAAGAAAATCAGAAATTAAATTCATTGAAATTATTCATTATTAAAATTCAGTGTAATTTTTTCTATTTTGGAAACAATGCATTTTAATAGTCGTCGAATAGTAAATAGACACGTAAGGTCATGATTAACAGCTAGGTAGGTATGAATGTGCCAAAGGGAGACCAGGGAACTGTCACGTAAAAAGGATAGTTGACCCAGGGCAGTACGTATATATATGCTGATGAAGTAGATGAGTGAGGACACACAAATTTCAATGTAGTTCATTGTCAACCATCTATATTATATCTTATTATTTTATTTAATGAACATCAGTACACCCCTGGTCAGAAATAGTGTAATTTTTTTTTTCCTTCGGAGCCGTCCTTTCGCCGGTACCACCTCAGCCTCCTGGGCTTATTGTGGATACTCCTAGTGTTCTGACTACAACCTATTCAGCCAATCCGTTCCCTGTATTAGCTCATACAGGTTCTTAGCTGGTTGATTGTAGAAGTCTTCTGGAGTCATTTGGGGTCTACCATACAGTTTCTGCCTTCTGTGGTCCAGCGACTCACAGTTGCATAGTATATGCAGAGCTGTTTCGGTATCCTTTTTGCATCTTCTGCATGTAAGGTCTCCGTTGTACAGCCCTATTTTGTTTAGGTGCTCCTTTGTGGGAAAGTGTCCCGTAAGTAGCCCAGTAGTGGTGCGCAGTTTGTTCCTGCTCATTGAGAGCAGTTCTTTCGCTACTTTTTCTGATGGTTCTTTAATGAATTTCTTCCCATGTATTTGCCCAGTCGTATTCTTCCAGTATTTCTTGTGTTGTTCTTTCAACCACCCTTTTAACCATGACCTCGTTACGCATCTGGGGATGCCCACAGCAGGTTCGGGTCCGTTCATCAGAGTTGACGATCCTACTCTTGCGAGTTCGTCAGCTTTTTCATTGCATGCGATTCCTTTATGACCTGGTACCCACTCCAGTGTTACACTGTTCCGAGTCGCCAGTTTTCTAAGTTCTTCGCCGCATTCCCATACTAGCCGAGATGTCACCCTATAGCTCTGAAGTGCTTTAAGGGCGGCTTGGCTGTCGCTGTAGATCCTGATCTGCCTGTTGTTGTAGGCTCTCATACTGTTAGCCCTTGCACACGCAAGTATTGCATAAACCTCTGCTTGGAATACAGAGGCGTATTTTCCTAGCGAGACGATTCCTTCATATTTGCTCGTCTTGCTGTATATGCCCGCTCCGGTGCCGAGTTCATTTTTAGATCCGTCTGTATACCAGATCAGTTCATTCGCTCTACTAAGTGGTGGTGCGTTCTCTTCCTCAAGCTCCTTTCGATCTTTGATGACAATCTCGAAGTTCTTGCGAAAGATATATTTGGTAGTCATTTGGTCTGTTGGCATTTTGAAAATGTCATCACCCACCTGCCTTATCTCTGTGTGTCCTCTCCCATGTGCCACATCATGGTCTAGTGCTTTTTCCAGTCGGGTTAGTGCTGCCCTTGCTTCACACATTATGACATAATGTAGTGGAGGAAGGTCTAGCATTGTTTCCAGCGCCGCTGTAGGAGTAGTCCTCATTGCCCCTGTAATGCCAGTGCATGCAAGTCTTTGCACCTTGCTTAGTTTTAGCATAGCAGAGGATTGTCTGGTCTTTGGCCACCATACCAAAGATGCATATGTGATCCTGGGAATGACAACCATTTTGTATAGCCAGTGTACCATGCTGCGTCTTAGTCCCCATTTAATGCCGTAAGTACGTCTGGCAACCATGAAGGTCACCTCCGCTTTCTTGATCACGTGCTGGAGGTGTCGGTTCCAAGTTAAGCCTGGGTCTAGGATAACCCCAAGATATTTTACTTCATCCGACAGTCGTATTGGTTCACCTTGAAGCGTCAGAGGGCCAAGTCCTTCCCTTTTCCTTCTTCTGGTGAACGCAATTATCTGTGTTTTCGAAGGGCTAATACCTAGCCCTTCTTTTACAGTCCAGCCTGTTACTACATTTAAAGCCATCTGGAGTCTGTCTCTGGTTGTACTGTTGTATTTACCTTGGGATAGAATTACCAGGTCGTCTGCATATCCTATGGTGTTGAATCCTCCTCTGTGTAGGGTTCTGATGAGCCAATAGTGTAATTAGTTGAGTTACATAATAAACATCATCCCAGTGAATTCTGTAGTTTTCATGCAACTATTTGAGCGGCCCCCAAAGGACCCGGACATCCACTAATTTATGTGGAATCCAAAACAACACACAACACATCGGTATAACAGGAAAACACATATATGTCAAAAAAAATTTCATAAATTCGGCATAACTAGTTCTCCATCAACGCCAATTTTTTAAGAGTAATCATGTTAGTAGTCTCCAATATATAGATAGTGTAAGCTCGTCGTGAATCATTATTTCTTTGTTTTTGGAATTTAATTGTCAGTATTGGTAATTTTCCAATACTAAATTGAAAGAAAATGAGTTATGTTCATTGTGAGAATGATTATATTGGAATTTACATCTGGGATTATCAACAGATGTTTTCAATACTTTGTTAAAACGCATACACTTTTACAGTCTCTGAATCTGAGATAAAACAAATGCTAAAAAATACTAAGCATGACTGTAATCTCTTTACGTTATCTACAATCTAGTCATTAATTCGTTGACATGTTAGCATACAGCAAATTTTGCAAGCGTGATGTTGACAATACTCATTCATCGTTTTCTTTTTGGTCTCCCTTACAGCACTCATAGCTACAGGAACGGACTAAAGAAAATTATAAATTGAAATAATATTTTAGTTATACTCACTGAATATTTCTTTTAGATATATATATATTCGGGTGATATTCACTGAGACCTGAAATATCTTTTGCGCCCCTTTTTTTATACTTTAGACCTATTTTCCGGAGGAGTTTTAGAAAATCGGTGGAGTTTAATTTAGGTGTCCATATTGTACCTAGGTGTTGCGCCCTAGCTTAATTGCTATGCCCTATTTTGAACTTCTTAAGGCTTCCATTCAGGAGACAGCGTCCAATGAGAATATCTGTTTAAACTCATAGTGCAGTTTTACTCTGGATTCATTTGGTCTTCTAGGGGGTATATTTGATTGTGTAATCCCAATGATCTAATGGTCAGGTCTTTTCCTCCTTTTCGCCCCCCCCCCTCTTCGCTAGTTCATCTGCTATCACGTTTCCTTCTTTTCCAGTATTTCCTGGAATCCACAGTAAGGTGACAATGCTTTTCTGGCCTAGTTCGTTCAGTTTCTCAATATATTTTATCAAAATTGATCTGGGCAGTTTGAATTTCCGCTTGAAAGATAAGTACTTGGGGTTAATTAATCAATTTCACAATACACTTCATTTCGATCAAAATACCCTAATCCGATTAAAACACTGGTTTATCAATGAAAACATTTTTTGCAGTAGTACATTCATTGACAGCCCTTTATTGTACTCATTTCTGTAAACTCATGGATTATTGCATTGATTGTTAATTTTGAAACTGACATTCTTCGATATACTTGTTTTTTTCCATATATATACTAATTTTAGTCTATTTAAATGACTCATCCAAGAAAAATCGTTTAAAATAAATAGGTACAGTGTAGAAGCATCACATTTATGAAGATAATCAGGAATCGCAATTGAAATGCAATATTGAAGACAACGGATTCGACAAATATTACAAATATAACATATTAATTGGGTCTTTTGCAATCCACTTTCATATATCGTTTTTCAATAATACATTTCATCAACTTTATAAGGTTGATATCAAGGGTTATGATATAAATGGTACGGATCTGGTAGCACTCCACTGGATGTCGATGAAGCGCCATGCATATATTACACTATACCCCGAAGAGTACTAATCCTTGGTAAATTGTGTTTCAGTATTCGCAGGGAGATTGATTGTCTGAAAGGATGCGTAGACACGAGGTGGTGGTAGCTATTTAGGTATAGGAACTAATATTTTATAACGGGAAAAGTTCCTGATTATTGATAGGTCGATATTATACACAATATAATTATTTTAATAAAAAAAAAAACCGATTTATATAGGTAGAACTTTTCCTAATGCACGTTTGGCAAAACTGATCAAAATAAAAGTCTGATAATCTGTAATAAGGGTTTTTCGACAATGGTCTGACGAATGAAAATATACGCTCCACTCTTGGTGGCTTTGTCTCATTACCCAAATTTATCGTAAATATATTTTTTAATAGGTGAAAAAAATGGAAATATAAAGGATATCATATTTTAGTGACCAATATAAATGATAAAAATACTTATCTCGAAATTAATAAATTTAGGTATTAGATTAGATGATACCACTGCTACCTTTCCGGATCTATCTAGATTATATTCTCCAGCCCGATTCTTTTTAAATAGCTAACCAGCCTCCAGACTGGAACGGTCATGTAATTGGCTTCTCATCATCTAGTACAAGAAAACCCGCACATTCGCCAGGAGAGTCGCAGTGGCCTAGAATATGATCTACAGCCTCCTCCTTTAGGTGACAAAATCTGCAAATGGCTTCATCAGTCAACCCCATCAGTTTTGCGTGTTCAGGTCACAGTATTAACTTGTCCCCTTCGGCTTTGATAGTTCTTCAGTCCTTGCTTATTAGGTCTGCCGAACAGGTCGTCTAACAAACTGTTTATCAGGCTGCCATGACCTTGCAATTGTGTTTAAGGCAATCTCATACTATAGCTCAGGAAAGTTGGGCCAAAAGCTGTCGTGAAATTGAAATGTTGTGCTAACAAACTTTTATTTTTTTAAACGAAAGTATCTAGTATAGATTGTTTTCCTAAATCATTGAGGTGATCACGCTGAAGCTTGCGACGTAGCTTGGAGCACGTGAATTGTAAACCCCATAAGATGACGTGATGCAATACAAAAAAAATTTTCAGCATTTTCGGAAAACTAAAAAAAATGATGATGGTCTTTTTAAGCGACAAACATAATTAGAATAAAACGGCTTTTAAATATAGGAAAATATAGTAGTCCGGTCCCTGAAAAAAAGGCGAGGGCAAGAACAGTTGAGAAAGAATGAATATTCATGTATAAAAGTATTGTAATTTATATAGTTTTTCATATTACATTGAATGGATTTACTTTCGCACCGCTTTGTATAATGATTTTCGATTATTATAAAACTGAAACTTTTCAATGTTTCCATATATCGCTGGAAATTGAGGAACAACCTCGGAAACAACCCTTCAACATCTGCCAATGCTTGACTAAGCTTTAAAAAATGTAATTGAATTACATAATTATCACAGGTAAATTCTGATGCCGAAGAAAAACCGCGCCGAAGGGAATGAAGAAAAAGGTGTACACTTTTTTATATTCATTAATTTACTATCCTTACGAAGCAGTTTATTTCCGAATTAAATTGATATTTTAGTTCACAATGCTGAAAATTGAAACGGAATTGCAATATATGTGCGGGAAAGTAAATTTGTCAAGTTTTTGGGGAGTATACTGACATTTGAATATTTAAAATATATATTTGTAGGATTGTAGCTTACCATATGACTGAAAAATTGATAAATTTATTATAATTCTGCTATAATTTTTAATAAAAAAAAACAACTTATTTTTCAATTATTTTTAATGGCTCTGGTATAAGCCTCATCAAATGAATGTTAAATAATAATAATTAATTTGTTGATATGTATTTAATAAGAAATGTTTCTTTATGTTAACTTTTGGGATTTTTTCCTCATGCTAGTAGAAAAAATAGTGTACATAACACGTGCGTAAAGTGACTTTTCCGCGCGGGATTGCTGGCCGAACTCGCTAAGCGTCGCTCGGAAAAGTATCACTTTCCGCACTAGTCAGGTAAATTACTATTATCTGCTGGTAAATGGCAAGCGATGGGATAAATAGTTAATTGCACATAACTTAGATATCTATTATGTGAGAAGCCCTTGCTCAGTATGTATTTAATTTTCTATTTGAATTTATTTACTCGGGGGTAATATCGCTAGTCTAGTGCATTCAATTTTTCCGGAAAAATTAGATGCACGAGGGATATTTGGTAAAATTATTTCCTCAGTTAAATAAACATTTCATTTTAATACAATAGTATAGAAACCATCAAGTTTGTTTTTACAAGGCAACTTGCCAAACTTGCATGAAATTTTTTCGATTTTTTTCCCGGAAAAACTGCTGACAGCTAAGTTGACAGTTGTTAAGTAATTTTTCCACTTAAAATTTATATTTGACATACCAATTATTGATAGCGATTGGTCAAAATTAATAGGAAGTAAATAATCAATTGAAAACTTCAATCATATCAATATCTCTGTAAAAACTTGACAACGTTAACCATGGTGAATTTAAAAATAAATCCTTTTTCGACTACATAACTGCTAACAGAATTTTTTATCTACTTCACCTATTAACTCTAGGTTATTGATTGTTTTAAACCAGAATGTTTTTCGAATCAGAGGGTTTTAAAATTGAAATATTTATTGAAGCAAGGCATTCCGTTAATTTAATTTTTTAACAATATAACAATAACAATAACAATCGCTGTTTTTGTTACAGATTCTATTAAATATTGACTCGTGATAGTTATTGGTGAGTAAAGTGTTGAGTATTATTTTTCGTATTCATTACATTTTGTCGTGCTGTTCACAGTTTTAGAAATGTGCAGGAGTTTAATTGCATTAAATTGAGAGACAATGGTTACATTTGCTAGAATTAATACAAAATATTGCACTATTATTTTACTGAACAATCTAACATTCAAATAACGTCACTATATTTTTAATACTTCAATAAAGGTCCATATTGTTATATTGAAAATCATTTGTCATTTGATAATAATCACTCTTATCAATCACAATCAACATTTGAAGGGGATAATATTTTTAATTTTGAAAATTATCTTGATAATATTGTATTTAATGTGGGATAAAGAGTTTCGTAAATATCCAGCCTTGTCATCAAATCGACAGGTACAAACAATAATAGGGTGTTCAACTTCAAATTTTGACCCCATGTTGTTTGATGTAATACAAATAAGTGATAAATGGATCATTCAAAACCATAATTATTATCTCAAGTAGGGAAAATAACTCATTATACAAAGCAAACAACTTGCAGTCACTCTAGCTTGAACTTCTTTTCCATGTCAAAATGTGTGTCTAACTTCAATTTGCACTAGTGACGTCAGTATGTAAAACTGCGTATTTTAAAAACTCTTGAATTATAAAATTTTATAGAATTAACTATCTGTAAGAAATTAACAAGAATCTATTTTTAGTTGAACACCTTATTGTCATGATCGTATTACCGTTCCAAAATAACACATCTAGTAAAAATAACGTTTTCTCCTCTACCCGAGGACATTTATCGTTTTCTTGAAGCGTACAACATGGTTTCATTGGTTTCCCATTTCTCATGCATAGTGTGTGCACACACATGCATGCTATATGTTATACAATGTGTTGTGGAAGCTTCTACAGTGTTACGTTTTAAATCGTTTTAAATGTTTTGTTTCAATTTCATCAACGGAACTTGGAAGTGATTGAGGTTTTGATGTGTATTTATTTCTTTTACGAATTATTAAATCGTGAATGTTTCTACAACCAGTAACTGTGATTTTTGTAAGTATTTACCATACTTTGCTTTGTAATCTCTGGCACAATCAATTTATTTCGCTTTTTTTCTCAACTTTTGGAGTGAATGTCCATACTCATCCTGGTTTTAATCTATTAAAAAATGTAGATATAGTGGTCTCGAAAAATTTATAAAACCGAAACAACATATTTTTTATTATTAAATAGTTATTATCGTAATTACATTGAATTCGACTGAAAAATACTGTCGTTCAAAAAATATTAAATACCTATTAAAGATCATATAAGTATTCAGGCAAATGTTGATGTGTTTAGTTTTTATAGCTATTCCGTTAAAATTATCTCTGTATTAAATAATCTTGGACGGAATTATATTATATTATATTATATTATTATATTATATTATATATTATTATATTATTATATGTTATATTATTATATTATTATATTATATTCCCTACGTGCTAGGCATAGCGGCAGATGAGTCCTATAACTTAAGTAATATACTTACCTTTAAATAAATATTTGGAAATTTTAATTTTGTTATTATGTATTAATTAGTAAAAGATAGTAAATATATAATTAGTAACAAAAAACCACCTTTCTATCTTGATGGTTTTAAGCTCCACCTAACTGTAATTAATGCTTATTTTTCTAAATACTAATAAGATAACTATTAGTATTATTAACTTTTTTTTTATATTCAATATCTCCAATACCTATTATATTATATTCTCAATTTATATAATAACACTAATATTATTTATAAACAATTCGAATCTAAATATCATTTATGAAAAATTATTAAGAATTGTTTTATATTCATACTTATTTCCAATTATTTTTATTTTAATTACCCAAATTTATAATTATACCTACCTATATATTAAAAATTGTTGAATAATTCAGTTCCTAGTAATTATATCTTATCTTCTTATTCACAATCCTTTAAATTATATCGACCAAATCCTGTTCATCAAATTCTGTTATTAAAAACAATACTTCACGTTTAAAGTCTTATGACTTGATAAGTATTATAAATTTACCTTCACTCATCGTCACCCGAATAATTTACATTTCTTGTTTGATAATTTACTCGGTCATTGAGGGCTGTTTTTACGTGAGTGTTAACTTTTAGATATAAGATGCTGGTGGAATCAATTTTATTTCACAATGGACCTTGAAAATTTCACAACAAACTTGAAATTATTGATTGTCTAGTTGTCAAATTATTTCCTTGATGGCAGATGGGACCAGAATTTGAAAAACTTGATTGGATCGAACCCTACTGAAACGTTAAATTCAAAAATATAAAAAATATTGTGGTTTAATATCCCAAAATAATTAACAAAAAGAATAAAGAATGCACTACAGGGAACATGAAGATATTAAATGAATGGATTTAAATGGGTTATCTATATAAACTTGAAACAACAACTAATCCATGCTAATGCCTTTTATACAGCTGGTCCCATACCAGCTAGTACTAACGAACACAAACCTTTCCGAGTAATGAGTATGTTCGAGTACAAAAACCCCCACACGCCTTGCACCTTTACCAAAGTATACACTCAATAACAAGAAGTGAAGCACGGCTAAAAAATCCTTTGATGTTGAAAGGGCAAAAATAAATAACCTTGAAGGTGACAGCTAACTCTGGCATGCACTGAAATGCTTACAGCTTCACTCGAATCAAACTGAAAAGAGTATTTTTCCATCAGTAGCTATTTTCGTTGACAATATACAGGTGAAATAGATCATTTAGAAAAATAATGTCAACCTACAGACAAACTTTGATCTAATTTGGGACGAAATGTCATGGTATGACATATGACGTCATACGTATCGGCTGTAGAACCGGTTTTCGGTTTCGCTTCTTGTTATTGGTGTATTCTTTGCCTTGACACAGTGCTTGTGGGAGCATGGCAGCAATCGCATATCCAAGTATGCATTCCCTTTGAAGCGATATAAATGTATCGACAGCTCGCATGAGTAGGCGAGTGCGATTAGCAAATATTCGCAAGCATCTCTTCCCACACACATTGTAAGTGTTCGTATTTGTAAATCGAATATTCAATATAAGAATAGGACCAGTTTAACTCTATTTCATTAAAAATTAATAGATAGAATCAGATATCTCGTTTTCAGTTTGAATAGTACTTTAGGAATTTTTTTTTTCGGAGAACTTTGTTTTTACTTTTTAAATTTATTTATCCTTCATTGGATATGCAAAAAGCAAACATTGAATCTACCTTGTTTTAGGATCAAGTCCTCTTCAGGGTTTATTTTAATTAATTTAATACAAGTGAAGTTAAGGTCGCAGTAGGGCCAGCTGTGGCTGATCACCCAAAGGAATGGAGCTTCATAATATTATTAGTTTGTATGTAAACTGTAACAGTTGTGTTAGTATCGCCATCTATCCCTAAATAGATAAACTATGAAAACAATTCTTTTCAATCTATATTGACAGAGATCGAAGTTTAATGATCTACTTACTTTGGCATTTGCAAAATTATTTTTTTCTACGACAACCTCGATAAATGTTCATTTTGTAACCGTATCTTCAATAAACAAGCACATTTTGTACAGAGTTTCATTTTTGCATCGGCTGCTAGGCAAGTTGCTAAGCAACAAATGCGAAATGGAATATTTCTTGTTAGGTTTAGGTTCACTCTAAAACCACAACGACTACGGCTTGTCAAATTATGACGTCCAGCGACAAATTGATGAAATGTCAAAGTTTTAGTAGGTAACGAGTAATTAAATAGTTGTTTTCTACAAATACATATTTATAGGTTTCTATTTCTGTGTATCTATTAGAAATAGCAATAAAAAAAATTTACATATTTCTTCAATTCATATTTCAATTCTGATAGAAAGCCCATTAGCGGGGAATTCGGAGTAATGAAATATTATCAGTTTATTTCTCTCAAAGTTTTTGCAATGTATGCATGTATTAAACATGAACGATATGTTGTCATAGAAAAAGTATAGTATGCATCTCGCAACAAAATGGCCACTTTGCATTCGGCTCGTGCTGCAAATTTCATACTCGTGCAAAATGGGCATCATTTTATGCTCATTGCATAATATACCTACTATTTTATTATTTTTATTATTTTTTTTTAATCAAAGGTACCTATTTATATAATCTTATACAGGACGTTTCAGAATTCAGCGAACAAACGTTTGATGAACTTCTTTAAAAAAAAAGGATATTTAACTTTGGAATAAAAACGACTGCCGTAATTTTCCACTTAATTGCAGTTTCCTGTAAAAAATGTTACCTAAGAAGCAACAACTACTTCTCGGGCTTATGTACCCTGACACACGTTGAATTACACTTTCAGGTTAAACTAAAACCGGTCTACCCGTAATGCTGGTCCTTATAATTGCAAACCAGAATGGTTGATTATATCGAGCAGATATCCCAACACCGTTTAACTTGGAAGTGTAAGTCTGTCAGGGCACAAAGCCCGAGACGTAGTAGTGGCTTCTTACTGAACGGTCTCTGTGCTTTGGAAAGTAATTTTCAAGATCTAGTTTAGGCGTTATAATAGTTTAAAACTAGTATCTTTGACGTGACGTCACGTGAAAAATCAAAATTTAAAACACTTTATAGCCAAAGTGGTGTTAGATCCCATGTTCAATATCTTCAATTCCCTGTTAATATCAATCAAGCAGCATCTATTCACTGTGTAAAGTATCTTCTAATCAAGGTTTTTGAACTATCGAAAGCGAAAGAATCGTTGTTGATTTTATATTTTGAATAAGTTACAGCACTGAGTGTTGATTTATTTGAAAATTTGGGTTAATAGTTCAAATAAGTACAAACTGCGCATTCTGATTCTGATTCACTGAGCGAGTAAACAAAATCATCAAATCCAGGGAACAGGTGATGAACCCAGGTAATTCTGGAGGGTGCTGACAGTGCTGACAGTGCCACAGTTAATGAAATGGCAGACCAGCTAGCTAAAGAAGCTCATGGAGAGAACTTGATAGGTCCGAAACCGTTTTGTGAAAACACGAAGGATTACATAAAAAGGGAAATAGGAAACTGGTTAGTTAGGGAACACCAACCCTAACGGAGGCTTATACAAGGACACCTCCATACAAAGAGTTTACTGAATAAGTTAGACAAGGAACTCTTATCCAGGCTGTTGAAACTGGGTTAGAGACATTTGAAGACAGTTACCGACCTGGTGACGGGACACTGCACAAAATGGGCAAAGTTAATGAGGCTATGTGCTCAGACGGAAACACTTTGATTGAAGAGGAAATGATACAACCATCACATAACTACTCAAAATCCCTCCAGTCAAACTAGTGGCCTATATAGAAAACACGAAGCTCCCGGAATGGAAGTAGATAACATGGAAAATGGTACAACGATTCAGTTCAAGTGCCATGGCCTGTTAAGCACAAACCAAACGTATAAATTAACTTTTCGAATTACAATTTTATTTCAATTGCTTACAAAACGTTCCATTGATGCTACAATAAAGAATACAGTTGCATGGATTAGGTTTGCCTAATTTCTTTCGAATTAATTTTGTCATTCGAAATTTTAACGGGAGTGGTGTTATGCGCACTAAAATTGATAATGAAACGTAAAATATCCATTCAATTGTTATCAGAAACATATCGCAACGACGTTCAAAGTGGTTGATTCATTTAACTAACCATAATTGAACTGTAAAACTAATTTTATGTATCAGGAAATTAGTTATGCAGATGGTTTATTCACTTTTATACGAACAAAAACGTTTTCGCTGTTGATGTTTCAACATTCTATTTTTACTATCTTCAAGGTAATTTGCGGTATTTTGTGTCGAACAAAAAAAAGATAAAATACGCTTAGTCAGATTAGTCACCTTTCATCAGTCGTTTATAGCTGCATATACTTCGAGTTATTTGTTGAGACAATAATTAAATATTTAAATAATTTATGTGTCATATTTATCATGCATGTGAATAAGACGTGAAAAATGAACGATTTATTTCAAATTTCACTCTGGAAATCCGGATAAAAATTTGTAAGAGATAATTAAAAATAATATATATATACGTTGTTTATAATTTTAAAACAAAACTATGTAAACATGGGCGAAGTTATAATTATGTTTGTGTAAATCATTAACTAATTTTAATTTGCTCGGTTTAATTGAAAACAATATGAATAAAGATTTGAATAAAAATTAGGAAAACAACAATAAAAAATTTAAATGAAATAGTTAAGTAATAGTCCAAAGGCAGATATGAGATGTCGTACCTAATTTTAAAAAGGGACAGAATCAATCACGAACTTAGTATTATATTTTTTTAATACTTTCATATTGCATAGCACTCCAGAATCCTAGGGCACACCACAAGACTAATGGATAGAGAAGGGACACTTACCTAAACTAAATTCTGCAGATGTAAAATAGTCTCTGAGACTTTCATCAGAAACTTAGTAGGTACAAGAAAGGAGCCACACTTTTATGTCTATAAATAATACATACACACATACAGATTACGAAGAAGTTTAATAGGTCATGAACAACACTTTTTAAAAGAGAGAGACAAGAATTGTTCTATGTGCGGAGCTCACAATTAGATCAGTCCAAAACACAGCGGATAGTAGGCAGAGCAACAACATACGATCATCTATCACATCCTTAAAATGTGAATTGCAAATATGAATCCCTCAAAGTGGTGGATAGTCTTCAAGCACTACTGAGATGAAGTATTTTTTCCACTACTATAGCTGAGAAGTTGACAATTATTGCATCTTCTATCCAACTGAGAGGTTGAATTTCTCTTTTAGTGGCTTATAATTTTTTATATCATTAACCTTGGTCAATGATGGACAAATTCAAATATTTTGAGAATCCAGGGATTAGTAGTTGTGCAACATAATTTTGTATACCCAGGAGATTGTCTTCAACATATTCGCTGCTTGAAATCATCTATCAAGATTAAATTATTTGAATGAAAATGCCATTAGTTTAAAATTCGCGCTCAACCAAAAATGACTGATGACATAAGGAGTACGTTCATATTGTATGGAGCGAAACAAACAGTGTACTTGTCAGTCAGACGACGGGGTAAACGCATCTCGGTGCATTTGTAAACGCTGTGGTGTATAAGTATAACTCTTATCTTACACCACCGAATAGTAATCTTACACTCAAATGTTGTGATGTGAACGCAATACCGCTGCAATTTGTTTGTTCTTCTGACAAGAATGACAGTTAAGGTCTACCCTTCAAAACATATGATTTTTGCATGTTTTTTATTATTGCGAATATCTATATTGCTTTATTTAAATTATGAATACACCCCCGAAGCGTATATCTTGAAATTTAAAATGACTTTTTAGCTGAATACTCAACATATCGGTGGCCAATAATTCTAGGAACTTTTGGCAAGTCACCATTTTATTTCTGTTATTCTGTCACTAGTTGTTGATATTCGTTTAATTTTGTATGTCCATTTTTTTCGATTAGATTTTTGTATCATTTCTAGTTGGTTGAATCTCTATTCTTCTAATTACTTTTTCCACTGACGTCTGACATAACTAGTGACAAATAACAGAATTGAAATGGTGACATGCCAAGAGTTCCTGAAATTATTGGCCACCGATATGTTGAGTATTCGGGGGTGAATTCATAATTTTAATAAAGCAATATAGATGTTCGCAATGATAAAAAACATGCAAAAATCTCATGTTTTGAAGGGTAGACCTTAACTGTCATTCTTGTCAGAAAAAACCACTTTTGTTGGCCACACTGACCTAAGACTGAACTCCTTTATTGCGCATGTGTTCAAAGTAAAACATAACCTATGTTTTGTAAAAAATTTGGATGTGGTCGTATAATTTTCAACTGCGCATGACTCAAGACTTGCTCAAGATGTGAAAACGTGGTTAAAACTACATATTCCACCCACCACGTCAAATTTAGTAGTTGAGGTGCGCATGCGTCCAAGCAGCCTTTAACCTTCTATTCGATGTGACTTAATGTGAGCTGATTAGCGTAGTTGGTAGGGTATTGAGCTTACAACTCAGAGGTCGTAGGTTCGAAACCCGGTTAGGTGCTGGTTTTTTTTGTTTTTTTTTAGTTTTTCATTTCTTATTTTCTGATATTTCTATACATAGTTTATATTTCTGATATTTACATATTTATTTCAATACTGTTATGTTACTACTAAATTTGGCAAAGTCTTGAGTCATGCGCAGTTGAAAGGGCCGTGTTGTATGTTTACCCGCTCCTGTTAATTCGTTACACTTAATATTGGTGATGATAAACTATAGGTATTTTATTGCTGTGTGTTTAAATTGTAATAGTAACAATAAAGAAGTTCATATGCACCGTTTTCCCAATAAAGATCCTTTGGTAAGAAATATTTCAGCATTGAAATAGTGTGTAATGTCAATTATTTTAAATTTTTGTCTTAAATTTGGATAGTAGTGGAGAAAATTGTATATACACCACGGTAGTGAAGACAATTATTAGCCTCGCACCTTATTCAATAATAATAGTCTTCACCACTTTAGTGTATAATATACTATTTATTTATAAATTCAATGTTTTTTTAAATAAATATCTTGAATTTGATTTCTTGAGTATGATAGTATAAATGTATGAATAATTTAGAAATATTTCAAGATAACACGCATTAATATCTCAAAAGCTCACATATTAATCATAATCGCATATAATTACAGAACAATAGATTTATAAACATGACAATGCTCATTACTTCAGGATTTTTTTCTACTAATTTGAAAGCTACAGATCAAGTTTCTAACAATGGTTGCCGTCTCTCTACCATAATTATAATAATCTATTTTATGACTCGCACTCCCATTTCAGCGACTCTTTTATGCTTTTGTACATAACGTAATTAACCAGTTTAATCACCTATGTAGACAATGAATGCAGACCTAGGTAGAAACAGACGAGCCTGCATTATACATTTTTATGCATTTGTCCACGACCACCTAATAATAAGTCAATATTTTACCTCCTAACTAAAGGTATATGGTACCCATATATCAACTGTCGTGAATTATGGTTCATAATACACTGTAGTGTATTATGGTTCATAATTCCCGACTAGAGATGGGGGTACAATATGAAATAAACTATTAAATCTGTGTATTTTGTTCAGGAAATTTGTTTCTGACATATATCGTATCTATAAAATATTGTAATTTTTAGTATTGATACTTTTCATAACGATATTTTCTAATATTAAGTATTTCAAAACAATATATTTATAACGGTACGTTGTATTGATACTTTCTACAGTATCGCCCATCTCTATATATGTCAAATTATTTTAAGTAGCTGCCACAACATATTGAGGTTAGTAATATGCCAAATCGCTACTGACTTTTATTTATTAATAAATAAATTAAGTGTCGTGGACAAAGTATAGTATTCTACTCGCAATTTATGGCCATAATTCACTTGTGTGACTTGCGCCCCTCGCCTGCGGCTCGTGACGCAAACGTCACCCATCGTGAATTATTTCTATCATAAATTGCTCGTTTAATAATATACTATTAAAAGTACTAATTTGAACAGACCATCAGAAATAACTAATCAGTAGTACTTAATTGTAAATGATACGTGAATCGTTCAAGATTTAATACTGTTCAATATTTTTCCGGCTCAAATTTTGTTCAAATCTCTCTATGTCTTAAAACAACATAAACGATTTTTTGCTTTCAGGCAGGACAATTTGGCTAATAGCGAAACTTTTGAATATCAGTTTCTTTGTAAGGCAAACAAATGATAACCTGTAATGTGTATTGAATCTCATGAGCCCTAATTATTTTAGACCACGAAAAAACAATATAAAGGTCACATTCTACATAATAATTTGTGGGCAAAAGATATTAGTCTGTTATTTTGTCCAAACGGTCTGAAACGAAATCATTAATTTCTTGAATTTCCTACTTAGTAAATCAATTTAAGCAACGTTGCCAAATTCAAAATATTAACAGCTATTCGCGAAAACGTACATTTCATTTTAAAATTTAGCCGCTTAAAGTGGACAACCACGAGTTCTAACGAAATTATTGTTGCTTCGTTATAGGTATGTAACGGTCTCCTTTACGTATATTTACACTGATGAAAATGCACCCAGTACATTCAATTATGTTTTAAATATAAATTAAATTGAATTGTTCAGCTCTGCCGTTTTCTATGTTCATAATTTAATTGATTTTGTGAAAATGCACCCAGTACATTCAATTATGTTTTTAATATAAATTTAATTGATTTTGTGAACTATTCAAATTTGTCCACCTTTCATGATAGTTTCATTGTTCGTATTCCTTACCATCTATTCTTACTACATAGTACTTATTGCGTTGATCTCAATTATTATTATTTTCATACGTTTCACAATAATTACGAATGTTATACGTTATATATCCATGCACGGATACCACAGCTGTCGTTTTTATGAGAAAAATTGCTATTGTAAGTATAGTTCCAATTAAAATAGATAGAGTTTGTTCAACCATCCTTTGCCGTCACGTCATAATCGGTGACGTATTCTTATGTTTTACGTATGTTTATATTAGTTGAGTGTCATTTTACACTTAACCTCAAAATTATAATCAATGACATAAGAATTGTTTCCAAAATATGGCAACTCAACTGTCAAAAGTAACAGATAAAATTTATGTCGACCTTAGATAAGAAATACGTTAATTACGTCATAATTCCGTCTCATCCATTTCATGAACGAGAGAGCAAGTTGGACAATGTATGACGTAACGGCGAAGGATGGTTGAACAAACTCTACAACATTTGAATGTGATAAAGGAAAAGTAATGTTACAATTTTTTATTAAATTTAAGCTCTTCCAAATATCTACATTTACTTATGTTATAGTTTATTTAAATAATATGAGTATTATAACAGATTCAGTTCAAATAAATATAAATTTTTCCTTTCTGTAAATTATTTTGAACTTTTTGCTGTCAATCCTTTTGGAATATCCCCATGAATAATCTCATTTCAATAGTAGTCATAAGCTTAGAACCAGTATCATCAAAAATTAGTTGGCTAACTGTTTATAACGATCGTATTCAACGAAAGATGAAAAGAAAATAGATAAGTAGATACATTTTATTACATTAAAAGGAATTCTTATTACAAGAAGTTCGGTCTTTACATACCAAAGTGCGAAAACGAAACAACAACAATAATAAAGTAGGGGAAAACTAATTAAAACATACTTTTTTTTTTCTAAGGAGCCGTCCCTACGCCGGTACCACCTCAGCCTCCTGGGCTTATTCTGGATACTCCTAGTGTTCTGAATACAACCTATTCAGCCATTCCGTTCCCTGTATTAGCTCAGACAGGTTCTCTTTGCTGGTTGGTTGTAGAAGTCTTCTGGAATCATTTGGGTTCTACCATACAGTTTCTGTCTTCTGTGGTCCAGCGACTGACAGTTGCATAGTATATGCAGAGCTGTTTCGGTATCCTTTTTGCATCTTCTGCATGTAAGGTCTCCGCTGTACAGCCCTATTTTGTTTAGGTGTTCCTTTGTGGGAAAGTGTCCCGTAAGTAGCCCCGTTATGGTGCGTAGTTTGTTCCTGCTCATTGAGAGCAGTTCTTTCGCTACTTTTTCTGATGGTTCTTTTATTAATTTATTCCCATGCATTTACCTGGTCGTATTCTTCCAGTGTTTATTGTGTTGTTCTTTCAACCACCCTTTTAACCATGACCTCGTTAAGCATCTGGGGATGCCCACAGCAGGTTCGGGTCCGTTCATCAGAGTTGACGATCCTACTCTTGCGAGTTCGTCAGCTTTTTCATTGCCTGCGATTCCTTCATGACCTGGGACCCACTCCAGTGTTACACTGTTCCGAGTCGCCAGTTTTCTAAGTTCTTCGCCGCATTCCCATACTAGCCGAGATGTCACCCTATAGCTCTGAAGTGCTTTAAGGGCGGCTTGACTGTCACTGATCCTGATCTGCCTGTTGTTGTAGGCTCTCATATTATTAGCCCCTGCACATGCAAGTATTGCATAGACCTCTGCTTGAAATATAGAAGCTTATTTGCCAAGCGAGCCGATCCCTTCATACTTAATTTAACAAGAAAAAAAAGTTCTCATTCTTCTAGTACAAAGGCTCTCAGCTTGAATAGAAAATATTAACTGATCGGATTATTGATGAAACTACCACAAACTGAGTTGAAGGACATTACGTATGGCCATATTTAGACAAAGCCATCTATGTATAAACAGTATAAGGAACAGTTTCATGGTAGGAAAATTGAGGACTGTTTAGCAGCCTTGAAGCATGTATTAAACGAGTGGTTAGCAGGAAGCAAGGTACAATGTACCACAAAAAATTGCTTAAGCTTCTAAATGCCAAACATTACACATGACAAAGTTTTAAAAGAACTTTAGCAGCTCTATTAGTAAACGCTGCTGGAGATTTGTTAGCTCTAAAATAGCACGGTGGCTGGAAATAAAAAAAAAGGAAATTCCTGATAAAATTATGAGAAATAATATAGAACCTGAAATTGACAATAATTATCCAAGCACTTTCTTCCAGTCCATGTCAACGATAGTTGAAAACCACTTCTCGCATTACTCGTGAACATCTACCCTACGTTATCATAAGAAATATACGTTCTCTTGATATCTTAACCAGTAATGAAAAATGCTTTTCATGACGTGTTTCCTGCTGAAGCAACAAAATTCTTCCCAGGGCCTAGAGAAGATCTAATAGAGCTTAAATAATCAAAGATTCTGCTGGGTGACTAAAACCCGTTGAGATGAAATGGTCAAAGTAAAACTCTACTAAGAGTTGTAACAAGGATTTTAGCGGGATATTGTCGCTTGAATGGGAACCTGAAAACTATCTAAATAGTGGAGAAACAAGAATATAGATTTTGTGTAAGAATTCACATACTTGCGCATTACACTGTAATTAAGAATACTAAGGCACATTACCTAGTAGATTATTGGATAGAAGAGATACATTTACCTAAGTTAATGCCTGAAGATATCCAGAAATTTATCTGTGAAATAGGACTGAAGGAGCTACTAGTCTCTGATAGTTTGCTCAGGAACTAAGTGTAGATAAGGGGGCACAATAGATCTTTTAGGTCCCAGTTAATGTCACCGCAAGATATATACATACATATACCATAACCTCTTTTTTATGCGTATTATATTATCCTTACAACATTTCCGGAGTGTTCGTTGAAACACGCATCAACTATAACCATAACCTAAGGCATATTTTCCGGAGGAATTTTTGGGATATCTGCAGGCTTTAACCAAGGTAGATGTTTTATCCCTTAGTCTCCTAGGATGCTGAATTGCTACGCAATCCTTAATTATGTCGATGGAGGTTGCATCTTCTATTCCACAAAATTTACCTTCTCATTGCTGCACTATTTTGAGCTTTTTAAGGTGCCCATTTAGGCGACGGTGTTCCGTCAAAATGGCCCATTCTTCTTGCTTGTGAGCCGTCTATATACTATTGAAAATATTCTTTCTGTCTGGCAGTGGTGTTGGGTTGAACAAATTGAAAAAAAATCGAGATTCTAATCGGAGAAAATTTGAGCGTATTGTTCGAACAAAAAACGGCGACTTGAATTAATCTATATTTTCGGTTAATTTTTTTTAATGCTTTTTGCCAAGGAAGTAACTTTTAACGTACCAACTTGTTACAACGGGTATTTACTGTTAATATTCCCAATGAATATAGACTTCCAAAGAACGCAGTAATATCATTTCTTAAATGGTTCGAAAATACGTGGATTGCCTGTTGAATGAAAGAAAGAAGTCCGCTTTTTTTTTCAAAGACTACAATGCCGGTAAGTACATCGTGTTTGTTATTGCATTGCCTTGTATCGGCTGCACCGTTTTATAAATTATTGATGCTATTTAATAAATGTTTATTGATAGGAACAATCTCGTTTGTCGGAAATATGGGAAAACAAAATGTGCAAAAATTAAGAACCTGTCACAAATGTGATCGTGGGAAAAGACCTTTTCATAATCCCTTTTCGTTTTATAAAAGTTAACTTTACATAATAATAGTCACTTATGCACCAAAGACGAAATCTATGATAGTCTGCAAACTGATATAATAGTGCGCTGAGGTGAATATTACATTTTTTCGTCGATCTTCACAAAAAATCACTAATATCCGAAGGAAAAATCGAGTATTTTTGAAGGTCCTCAAATATGAACACCACGTCACGGTCTTATTCACTCGTAAAATTTAGCGGATTTCGTAAATAGTCAAATAGTATTTGACAACAGCAAATGACAGTTATTGTCACAGTCATTCCCCCACCGTGCCGTACTATACTGACCACAGAGGATGAAACGTACTTGACGTCAAAAATGGACGATTTTCCATTCAGAAATAAGTACGTAAAAGGTCATTTTTTGTAAAGGTCAATAAAAAACAATTCTATAGCCATGAATGGTCCAATGAAAAAGACTGTGAATAGACTTTTTTTCGCTAAAACTTCCCCGATTAGGTTTATGAACTGAATTTTGGCTTGCAGAATCGAATGAGCGGCTCTATAGGTTTCGAAATTGCCCGGAAAATGGTGAAAATTGCGTAAAAACCGTTCGGCATTCATGTTTCTCAAAATTATTTCATTAACTATAAACAATACCAAAAAAAGTTTCAAATAAATGTTGTAAAGCGTGAAAAGAATACAGTATTTTATCTTTTTCCTTCCGTTTAGGCATAAATGTAAGGGTTGATGCTCTCATAGATAAATTGGTAAAATACATTTTTGAGTAATTTGTATTTTTTCCTATTGCCAAATGTTCGGTGGAGCTGCTACTTGAGTAAGTAAGTTAGATTTTAACTTCATTTTAGATACAATTGATAAGGCATTGAAAATGAATTTTGATCATACGCGGTGCAGAAACTGCTGCACTGGGGACCGTTACATTTAAAGCTAAAACATTCGAAAGATCTGAAATACTGAATGAAGGGAGCATTTCGACTTAACATTCCACTCTCTACATTTTTTTCAATTTTTTTTTGGTATTGCTTATGTTTATTGATATAATTCGACACATAGGAAGGTCGAACGGCTTTTCCGTGGTTTTCACTATTTCCGGGCGATTTCGACTCTATTACGAATATGCCAAAATTCACTTTATAAACCTAATCAAGGACTGTTAGCAAAAAAGTCAATTCGCAATCTTTTCTATTGAACTGTTATTCGGAAACATATTTTGGTCAAGCAGTGGTAAGTCCTAAGAAAAATCTCATAATGTAAACCCTCTTCTATCAATTTTTCCCTATGAGTTCGATCTCCATATCCAGTTTCCATGGTCACAGCTTTCATCTGAACTGACAAAATCAAACAATCAATTTATTCATTTATTAATTCGTTAATCTATAATTCTGGAATTTTTTTTTAGAAAAATAATAATAATAATAATAAATGCTTTTATTGGCCAAACATACAGTGCATACAAGTAAAGATATACATAAAAAGGTTCATTATGTTACACAGCAGTTTGCCAAATGACAGGGTTCAAATTTTTTGAGTAAATCAAGAATTTGCTCTTCCACTCAACCAGTTAAATACTTAAACCTATACACTATAACTATGAATATAATTCAAAAATAATACAAACTACAAAAAAGTCAAAAAATAATTTAAAAAAAAAGAATAAACCAAGAATAAAAGAGAAAAAAAAAACCGTGAGAGACCCAGACCCATTACCAAGAAGAGAATAACAAATCAATTATCATTTAATATTAACATTTTGTGTAGAAACCAGAAATTACAAAGAAAATGATAATACTATTCTATTTCAAAGAAAAGAAAATTAATATAGATACTATAGGTATCCATCTTCCATTACGCTTTTAAGCTACCATTAAGCAAATTACTTTTAATTTCACGTTTAAATCTATTCAATGTGAGTACTTTTAAATAATCGGGTATCCAGTTCCAAATCCTAACTACATTGAATGAAAAGCAGCCCTCAAATAAGGTGGTTGAATGTTTAGGCATCGTTAAGCGACCAACTTGTCTCAGGTTTAGATTGTGTACATCGGTTCTAAATCTAAGTTTATTGTACAAGTACGGAGGTTTTTGTGTATGTAAAATTTTATAGTACAATACACATTCACGTACCTTGCGACGTTCTTCCAAAGTAAGCCACTGCAGTTCTTTATAATAGGATAAAGTGGGTGTTTTCCTTCTTAACCACATATAAACCTGATGCAATAGTTCTGAATACGCTGTAACCTTAGTACGTCTCTTTTTAATAATCTAGGCCCAAAAACCGCATCGCCGTAATTTAACTGTGATAATACGAGTGATTCACATAATATCATTTTTGTATTTTTTTGTAAGCATTGTCCGGCTGCTGTATATTAGTTTGAGATTGGCAAAGGCGCGACGAACGATTAAAGTTACATGGGACAAATAGCGTAAATCAGAGTCAATGATCAATCCTAAATTTTTTGCACTATCGTCTATATTATTAATATTATCATCAATTTTTAATTTTAATTTTAAGGATAATAATATACATTTAATCAAGGAGCGTATATTCCTTTGTTAACTGTATTACTGTTTGTTGAACCCACTATTGCTTACGGTAATATAATAGGTTAATGGTTATTACCAATTTTAAATTGCTTATTGAATCATGTTATAGTTGGGTAGATAAAATTTAATTGTTACCGAATCGTGTAGGTTTTTATTCGCC
This sequence comes from Galerucella calmariensis, assembly GCA_910591675.1. Lineage (NCBI taxonomy): Eukaryota > Metazoa > Arthropoda > Insecta > Coleoptera > Chrysomelidae > Galerucella > Galerucella calmariensis. The sequence goes on from CAJUYG010001434.1 coordinate 48,231, forward strand.
TCGTTACATCCCGTTCCAAAAGACCTTGTGTATGATTCTAATCTATTATGTCCAAAATAATTTTAAATTCAGTCGCTTTTTTTATTGGGGAACTATTTTACTTAGTTTTTGGTTGCTATCGTCTCGTCACGTCCAATATTTCTGCCTTTTGCTGAATCGTGCCACGCATTATTTTATTTAGTTTAGAAATTTCTAGGATCATAGTTTCACCTGTATCAGTTTTGGAGAGCTCTTTCAAAAATCCCGCAATTCCATCGTCTGCTTCATATGGCCTTATTTTGTTAAGCCATAGTAGTTGGGTTTGTGGTGAGTGGGTCTACAAGAGTCTCGCCAATCGCCAATCAGTGACGTTCATGGTGAAAACATTATGAGTTATGAAATGGGGCGGAAATGGGTTAGTACCTTTGAAGGTGGCCGCACAAACATTCAGGAGATGAACGAAGTGGCCGACCTTCAGTCAATACTGATGATTTAATTCAAAAATTGGACATTTAAGTGAAAAAGGACTGGCGATTCACGATATCGTTATAAAAGAAGTGTTCTTTATGTAATTGTGTCCGAACGTTTGAATGATCGTGTGTTCACGCTGGGCGCCAAAAATTTTTATGAGTAGCACAAAACCAAACGAGCGGGAAGATTTTATAAGACATACTGTCACAAGCTTTTGAGACAAACGTGGTCACCATCTTCTTGAAAACACTGCGAGAACGGATAAATTTCGTCGATTTTGATTCATATTGGAACACCCAAGCAGTCTACTTAAGTTTATTTTATGGTTCATAAGGATATCTATATTGGGATGACATTCACTGAGACCTAAAAGATCCATTGTGCCCCTTACTTCTACGGGCGGATGTAATTTGGGCGCTAAAAGATTAATGCACTTTTTACAACAAGGCGCCAAAACCGAAGGGTCATTTTAATCCTATGTGTATTTTGGGCGCTAACCTACCTACCTAAAAATCTATCAACCTCCCTCTAAACTTCAAACTAAAAAAAAACAAGAAAACCCAGGCCCAAACCCGGTTGATCAAAGTGTAACTGATGTTTAGACATGCAATTGTTGATACTAAATACATCAGTCAGCCACAGTCTAAACACCAGTTAAGTGTTTGTTACAACTCGCACTAAGAGTTTTTGATACCAAATCACTCTTAATAATTGTTTCCTGTTTCCTTCCGTCAATTTTTCTACAAATAAATCTTCTTGTAAAATTCTTTGAATTATTTTTTTGGAAAGGCCTGATTATGCTCTAATTTAACGTTTTTCTTGTATCAGTTAGCATATAGCATCGACGTTTTCCTGGGAGGCTAATATTTCTGGACCTGTTTTTGGTTATTAATCCGTCCACTTTTAAATTCCATACAAATAGAACATGTCACAAAAACAAAGTACTTGGGGCTGATTATTGATAATAAACTTAGTTGGACAGAACACATAAACCACATATCTAGTAAAATATTACCAATGATTGGCGCTTTATATAAAAACAGGAATTATTTGTCATATCGGAGCAAACTAAATGTGTATAATGCATTCTTCTTAACCCATTTTAGATATTCAATTCCTGTATGGGGTACATGTGGAATTTCAAATTCCAATACAATGAAGATATTGCGAAACAAAATATTGAAAGTTCTGTTCAATTATGACCGATTAACACACACTGTGGATTTGTATTGCGATTTGGGAATCTGGCAATTGAATAAGATTATGAGATTTGAACAATGTAAACTTATATATAGGATAATTAAAAAAACTCAAAAATCAAATATTAAGATTACATACGCAAGTGATATTCATGCACATAAATAATACCCGGACAAAGGGTAATATATTCCACAGCAACATAATAAGAAACTCTCCTCAATACCAGTGTTTTGAGACACTGACTAGAGGGATAAAATGGTGATAATGCTGTATATATTTTGTTTTATGTAATAAAGTATTTTCAAAAAAAAATATATATATACATGTTCACTTTTGTCAAAGTGGTGCTACTCTTGTTTGAGGATTGTCAGTCAATCGTTTTCTTTTTTTTTGTGTAGATTTTCGTGCTTTTAGCTTTTTCTGCTATCTTGTCCAATTTTTCCGGTCCTGTCTATCTGTTTTCCAATCTTTTATATCCAATTTTCTTATATCCCCTTTAACTTGATTTTCACATCTTGTCTTCGATCTTCCTTTTTGATCTTCCTACTAGCGGTATCCAATTACTTATTCTTATGATTGCTGCCGGCTCTCTTCCGAGTACGTGTCCGTAGCGTTTAACCGTTGGGTTTTTTCGAACTCTACGTCCTTCCATTTTTGTCCTTCCATTTTTTGTCTAACTTCATGGATCATCATAATTCTGAAATCCCCCTTTTCTGTTCAGACTGGTCCTCAAATGTTTCTTAATATTTTCCTTTCGGCAATCGTTAAAGCTTCTTCATTTTTATTTTTTACACATTTTCTCTGCAGCATAATATGTCATTGTTGTTGATTTCAAAGTTTTGAAGAATTTCGCTATTGCTGAGTTCTAAATACCGCCTTGTATACTTTCCTTTAGAATCCTACTTTTGCTGCACCTTGTGTGTTAGATAAACATAGCATGCCGCAATTTTACACCTACGCTATGAACCTAATGATTGTTGCATTATTATTGTTCCCATCATTTTCTGTTTCATAATATTTTCAGTGATAAATTATTGCTGGAGCTCCTACATAAAATAAAACTCGCCCATCGAGTGAATGCTTTTAATAAATTATCTATAATTACTAATTGCAACTATATCAATTGAGGACACGATACATTCATTAGATCCATGTCCTGTTAGTTCTTTACAAATATGTAATTATGAAGTAAGGATTGATGCTATTCTTTCTGTGAAACATAATTATTTTAATTTACAAAATTAACATTTTATCTTTTACTGCCGCTGTTAGACGCTTGAAGAAATTCATCTTTACACGACAAAATCAATCATGTCTATTAATTACTTATTGTATCTTTTGCAGATTCTTCTCTCGTCAAGATCACCATAAACACATAGTCGAAAATTTCACTTGGTATACCTCTAGCGAGGTATAGAGTTCCTACGTAATTTTAAACTGTAGGAACTTCATACCGTGCTCTTGGATGTATCTTATACACAACATTGCTGTCATTTATCAAATGGAGATGTTGAAGAAGCCGAAGAAAATGAATTTCTAATTGATAGTAGTGTATTCCTATTTAAAGTTTTTATAAATTTAAATTAAAATTTTCTGACTGCTTGTATTTATTGATTTATATAAGTTATTTATTGTACTTTATCTTTGAAAGTGTTTTTTAGCGTCGAAACGTCAGTCGAGATTTACACTAGCGAGCAAAAAATTGACGTCACATTAAAATTTTCATGTTCTTTGAAATTTCACGTTTTCAGATCCTATTCGCAAACTGTACATCATTGCATGTGCTATTGTAAGCTGAATGTGATACTCTATACCAGGGGTTCCCAACCTTTTTTTGTCTACTGCCCACTTTAAGAATAAATTATTTTTTAACGCCCCCCTTTTTAAACATACTTAAAAACCGCTAAGTACTTATAACTGATTATTGAAACGCAACTTTATAGTATTCGGACAGAGTATCTTTTATTGAAAATAAAAACAAACATAATCAATTCTTATATAAAAACTAATGTGAAGGTTGAATCTGATGCTGTTCAATAAGTTTGTTGATATCAGGTTCCAATTTACTCAAAAACAGCCGCAAGTCGCCACGTTCGGTAACACGCAAACGATTTCTCTTTTTAGTATGCAGCGTTGCCACAGCACTAAATCCACGTTCACATAAATATGACGATGGGAATGCTATCAAAAATCGTTGAACAATTGACCACAATCCAGGGTACAATTGCGGTATCGGTTTTTGTAGCCAAAATTCTTGATATCCATTTTTAAACTTGATTTTTTTTTCTTCGTTTGTTGTCAATTCTATAAGTTCTTCTTCCAGCTGAGGTGACATTGCTGTGTTGACATTTGAAAACGGATCCAACACCCAGTCTGGTATTTCCAAGTTTAAAATGTCCTGGTATCGTTCGGTGAAGTCAATGTGGAGGTTTTCCAAATGTTGGCAGTAGGCAAACAAGTCGTCGTTACTGCAGGATACTGATAAATTCGGAAAATTGTGAAACTCACGTCTGCCAATATTCTTTTTGTGCAGAAGCAGTTTGGCTGCGAAAGCAGCAACGACATTTTTTGTTTTAATTAAATTTAGTTCATCGCCTTGCAGTTGGAGGTTCATGTCGTTGAACAATTTATACAGGTCTGTCATGTAAGCTATATCATTCTTTGATGTTATGAGCTTGTTGCGCAGATCTGTATCTTTAGTTTCCAAGAACTCTATCACAGAGTCAAACAGGTTGTAAAATCGAATCAGACAATTGCCTCTTGACAGCCAACGAACTTCAGTATGAAGCAACAAACGGTTGAAATCTTCGTCATTAGTAACACAAAGCTGATGAAATAATCTATCATTCAAAAAGCTGCTACGGATTTTATTGACTGCTTTGATGACATATTGAAGTGATTGAAATAGTCGTTCACTTAAGTTTCTAGCAACCAAATGTTGTCTATGAATAACGCAATGTATAGCAAGGAGATCTGGAATTTTATTTTTTAAGTACGCTATGAAGCCTTTATGGCGCCCTGTCATAGCCGGAGCGCCATCCGTAGCAACTGATATAATATTTTTCAAAGGAATCTCTTTCTCTTCACAAAACTTTTCCAATGTAGTGGATATGGTTTCGCCTTTCGTATCTGTCTCCAAATTTCTGGCAAACAATATTTCTTCACGTATTTTCTCATCTTTAATAAACCTCACGTAAGATAGCAACAACGCTTCATTAGTTGGTAAAGTTGACTCATCGAGCTGAATTGAGAATTGACTAGTCCTCAGATAATTGCACAATTATTCTTCAATGTTTTCAGCCATTTCATCACACACATTTGCACAGAATTATTACTCAAAGGAATTTTTCGGATAATATCTGCGGCCGGTTTATGAAGCACAGTAGTTATTACTTCCTTTATTGCTGGCAAAATTAACTCTTCTCCGATGTTGTGTGGTTTACCTTTTTGAGCAATTAACAAAAAGATATTGTACGAAGCTCGAAGTCCGTCGTCATCTTGCTTAGCAGCCGCCGAAAATAGTTTTGATACACTTGGCTGAGTATTATGCTTCTTCTCTAGGTCTTGAAAATATGCTACATTCTTGTCTTTCTTATCTGGATGCATTTTTTTCAAATGATCTTGCAGTCTTGAAGGCTTCATTACTTCGTTCGAAATTGTTTTTAGACATAGAAGACACAAAGGCGACGACGGGTTTGTGGGATTTTTAATAAATCCGAATTTAATATATTCCGTCTCTTCTTTTTACTTCCGACATTGTTTTGTTTTGAGAAATACGTAAGTGTTGAAATCAAGTACTGCTTATCTATTATGCGCGAAACCGCAAATGAAAATAAAATAAATTTACGTCGTTTATATAGGATTGCATAAGCAGCACGCACCAACAGGAATAAGACAAACGTGCATAAACTCGTTTATCTCATTCGACGCCCAATCGTACTCGACAAGCAAGAACAAGTATTATAGAACCAGCCGATTGATACAGGAATGTACAAATCTGATTATTTAACAAAAACTTGTTAAAACATGATTGCCCGCGGTCTATTATATCGAACCGAGTTTGAGCTATATCTTAATTAATATTAGTTGATGTTCACAAGATGTAGTCGAGAGTCGAGAGCTCAGTCGGTGTCTAAGAGTCTTCCTAGCTAGGTAGATGGAATTATAAATCGACCCCAAAGCCCTACACAACGCCCTCTTTTTTTCTGGGTCTCTTACCGCCCCCCTTTAGACCTGCAGCGCCCACGTTGGGAAAGACTGCAAGTCTATACTAAATAAAAATGCATCTTTTTCTTGGATTTCATCATATATTCTGAAAAACCAACATTTTGGACGAAATTCAACATTTAGTTGTTAGGGAAAATATGGAAAGAACAACATGAAAAAACTTGACACTAATAACGTGTATTCCCTCCTCTTGCATTGACGACTGCTTGAAGTCGCCGCGGCATACTTTGAATTAAGTTGCCTATCACATTCTGATCGATGTTATCTCATTCCTGCAACAGCAATCTTCACAGCTCCTGGGCAGTTCTTGGTGCTGGTGTGTGTCTGCGGATCAGTCGTCCCAGACATGTTCTATGGGATTCATGTCTGGGCTGCGGGCTGGCCCGCCAAACTGCCTAATTTCTACCTCAACCAGATACTCCCTGACAATTCGGGCCGTATGTGGTCTCGCATTATCTTGCATAAAAATGCCACGTTTCCCCCAGGTCATCATGAAAGGCATAACATGGTCTCCTAGCACCTCCGTAATGTACCTGTGCAGAGAGGTTAGGGAACCATTTTCTATGAAGACCAACTCTGTACAAGCTGCAGTGCAGTGATTCCCGCCCAAACCATAACTCACCCACCGCCAAATGGAAGACGCTAGTCAATGCAAACTTCAGCGTATCTTTCCCCGGGTTTTCTTCACACTCATCGACGTCCAACTGAACCAGAGAGGCATAAACGCGACTGATCTAAGAACAGTACCCAGCTCCAATCGTCATCATTCCAACGAACGTAATCTCTGGCAAATGTGAATCTTCTGCATGACAGTCCAGCAGCATGAAGTCTTCTTCTAACTAAAGTTGACATTTCTCATTTCTTCCCACTGATTTCGCAGTGAAACCGCAGTAGCTGTCCTATTCCGCAAACTTGTAGTCACCAGAAACGGTTATTTTGCTGAGACCCTGATCTTCTAGTGATCCAGAAAGCGCTGGTACACCCTTTGCACACCACAAAGACTAGCACCAACAACTCTTGCAGTTTCACGTTGCCCCCGACCATTTTGTAAAAGCGCAACAATTCTTACCACAAGAATCGGATCTAAAGGCATTATGGGCCTGTTAAATCACTACACTTTGCAATCGTTAGGTTTTACACAAAGAATCAACAGTAAACCGGAAAACAGGTAAGAGAAATGTGAATTTTGAATTAGCGCAAAGGCACATTTTTCATAAAAGTCGTACTCTGATAAATCGAATGACAGCTGTCAAGTCTCGGAAAAATTGCTTCAACGCCTACTAATACTATCAATATTGACGCTAAAATTATTCGCAATTTCTGAAGTGACCTCAATCTTTTGCTTGCCAGTGTATTTGTTTTGCTGTCCAAATCATAAGTCATCCATAATCTATGGTTATATACAGTAGATGTCAAAGGTAACAGTTTAATACTGGTATAACGCCTCACAGTTTCTTTGAAAATCGAAGAACAAAGACCGTTCAAAGTTAAACGGAGTTGGTATATCTGCAAGATAGTACTAACCATTTAAGTTAAGAACACGCTTCACTAAAATTACATTTTCTTTGCAGAAAACTGTGAAAAAAGTAGATAACTTTGCGTTTATTAAACAGTAATGAAGTTAGCCATTTGTTCATAAATTCCAAATCACTTGTGAAAATTATGGCTACACTGCGTAGATATTGTGAGAGTATAGCTGCACCATCGTGAATACGGTTTAGCAGTAGCCTGTGGTAGCGGCCAAAGAATACACCAACAACAACAGAGGTGAAACTTCGGATAAAACTGTGTCTACAGACGCAATGCTTTAAATTAGTCGTCATATGTCATACGATCATGTGGGCCTCTTTCTTATGGTCTTTACAGACCCAAATCATTAGAAATTATTTTTTCAAATGATCTATGATACGTCTATATTGTCAACAAAAAGGGTAGAAGTAGCTACTGGTGTAAAAATACCTATAATAAAACACAGCTAGGATTCTCAATGTATGCCAGAGTTCTAGCAGTCACCTTCAAGGCTATCTATTTTTGCCTCTTCAACATCAAAGGATTTTAGCCGGGCTTCACTTCTTGTTGTTGTGTGATTCTCTGGTAACGACAGGAAAAGTGATCTCATACAAGTAAGCAATTTTGAGAGGGCACTCATGCGCTCTTTGTAAGAATTTACTCTCCTGGGAGCTCACTTATTAGTGAATAGGTACCCTGAAATATTTGAATATATGACACTGTTTCCAGAATTCAGTTTCCACGGCACACTGATAAACTTTTGATAATTTTGTGATAAGACTTGGAAAAGCTCGTCCAGTATAAAAACCGCTTTCCAACATGTCCATCATAACTAGACTATGTTGCCAAGCACTTGAAATAGTATGATGAGTATCTAGTGAATTTCAAATGAAGTGTATTAAATATTCTCCTTTTTATTTCGTTGTAGGTTTATTTTTAGCATTGTCCAACAATGGTTTTAGTTATTGTTTGCAAACAAACTTAAAACGTTGATGACGCTTCAGGGTCAGTGAAATATGATTCACAGTTCCTACAGTGGAGACAATTCAACTTAAGTGCTGTTGCTACACGCTAACAATATGTATAAACATAGGATATAATTAGTAACTAACCTTTCTTACAGAAGTTGAATGTAGCAATTGCTATAATGTTCTTGCTCTAAATAGTTCATTAGGAAAGCCACAAGTTCTTTGCAGCGGTTGGTTAATGGGCTCGTTTACTTAAATTTTTAAATCATTTTCAACTGTCGTAAAACAAAGTACTAAGGATAAAAATATGATTCTGAAAATTTCATGTCAATTGAATATGTCGTTCTCCTAATACAACCAATTAAACAAGCATACCGTAGCGGGCGAAGACTATGACTGTGACGTCACCACATATGAAAGCTACTGTGCACAAACATTACGCTTCTGACTCACACACACAACCTTGATGAGCCCGTCCCACCCGGGATGTTCCTCTCTAAGCGAGGTACATCTCCGGGGAGGACTTCCACCACATCCCCCCATCTTATCCGATGGGTCTCATAATCGTAGTTCGCGTTTCGGCGTACAGCTTGTCCCTAGCTAAAAGGGCTAGCAGCTGGGGGCGAGCCGTCTTCTCTTTGGCCGTGTAACCTCGGTGGTTTTTTCTTCGGCGGTCTTCCGTTGTGTCTGTGTCTTCTGTTGTGTGTGTTTGCGCTGCCTCTACAAGGTGCGTCCTCAGCCGGCGATTTCGGCTGAAAACACCCTTATAGAGTGTGTCTTCTTTTCTTCCGATCTCTTACAAGCGACTTTAAGCCATTAGCTGAGCTAATAGTTTTGTCACCTGTTCGAGGATCTGTTGTTTTGTTGCCGTCGTCGTTGTTGTTTTCTTGTTAGCTGCGGCTTGGGCGTAGCTGACTCCCGTCTTCTTCCATTGCTTTTGCCATGCTTTCCATGGCTTTTCTCAGTCCGGTCATTTCCTCTTCCATGCGCTGGATGGTTTTTCTCATCTCTTTGGCGGCTTCTTTCGCTTCTTCTGCTTCTTTTTTGGCTTGGTCCCTTTCATCTTGGAGTAGCTGCATTAAATTCATTTCTTTCCGGATTTTCGTGTTTTCTTCTATTGCCTTGTCTGCCATCTTCATGGCTCTTGTTGCCCTGTCCTCGATGTCCGAGTCCGATGTTGATTCCATAGTCCTCCTTGTCCTGTTGCTAGCTTGGCTGCTAGCACGGCTGTCGTTCTTCTTTTTGGGTGGCATCTTAAATAGTTCCTGTCCTCCACAGGTCCTAAAACATACAAAACATCTATCAAATCCGGACTTTAAAAAATATAAATATTTTTCAAAACTTTCATAGATAGAAAATAAGTGTTAAAAACACTATATGCGTTTAAAACGCTGTTTTCGTCGGCTGGTTAGCTTTCGCCGGTTCGGCTGATAAAAATCAACCTCCGTCCGATCGCTTTCTCAAAATCTGCTTCGCTTGCTTCTGAGTAATCAAGACACGTCCTTCCTACTCGACTGCTCGCTATCGACCCTGTTTACTTACTCGCTTCTGACTGTGTGCCTCGCATAGAATTTATTTGTTTTGAATTACTCGCAAAATTTTGTGTGGATCAAGTAAAATGTGTGGACCTAATTTTAAAGAAGCAGACTTATTAAATCTTCCAGAAGTGGACTTGCTAATGATTATGGAGTTTTTTAATAAAAAACACGAGTTCATTAAATAATAATTTTATTTTACAGAATGAGTTAAAATGTTAATATTTTCATAAAAAACACGCTCTCTCAAACGATATAAAGGGTGATTCCAGATGTTTTATTTTATTCCTGGTGGACAAACTTACGGAGATAACGCTATAGGTTACTCAGTGAAAAATTGCAATTTTCTTAACTGCAGACTGCCCAATTAAAGGAGCTTCTTCAAATGCTATTTATGCTGAATGTGTAGTGGAAATTAAATCGCCAATATTAAAAAGAAGAAGAAAAACTTATTTTGATGGAGCAGGTAATATTAGTTCCAAATGTTTACATCAGATCCAAATGCACATTAACCTCATTGGTAAAAAAGCGATATTTGTTAGAGCTGATCCGGACTTTGAATCAAATAAAATAATTTTTTTAAAAACATAATATACGCCAGTTTTGTTGATGATCTACTGAAAAAGATTACCTGTTGTTTGGAAAAAAGCAGTACCTATATAATAAAATTTAATTTGTGAAGAACTGACCCATTATTTTATTGAACAATTTTGAACATTAATAACACCACAAGCTATAAGAGCAATATCATCTACGTATTTAAAAAAATTTAGATTAATACAAGCGTGTGGTTTCCAATAACCCTCTCAATATGGATTCACAACGTATTTTATAATGTAATTTATAAAGATTCTTATTGAAGAAAAATGAAATCCTAAAAATACACAAAGTATGTTCACTAATCAGTGAATGCTTTGAGTCTTTTTATGCTTTTCTGCCACTGCTTCCGTTTTTTTTGAATCCTTATAAAAAGAAATAAATGTTTCAATCGTAGTACTTTTACATTCTGGAACCGCACAATATTTATAGCTTTTTTACTCTGGTTCTGGTACATTGTGTATTGTGTCGAATAGTTTAAATTATTTCTGAACGTTCTTATTCCAAAACCATAAGTTTCGAGTTTGCTAAAATGTATAATAAATATTAAGCATATAAGCTAGCAAAATACCTACTGTTACTACCGAAGTAGTCATCTAACCGAAAACCTATCGGCGCGGTGTCCGCTCTCTCAACGAGAGAAATCATATGCGATGAAGTCACGCCTGAAATTCGGAGAGGAGCGCTGTTTAATGTTTATAATTTTTTTAGGCGACTTAGGAGTCTCGCTGACGTCTAATTTTTTAGACAGAGCCCCAAAATGATGCGCTGAGTAAAGTAAAAAATATATGTAAATGAGTCCATTGTGTCATCATAAATGTGAAAGGACCGGATTGTATTATAGAAAATTTCTCATAGTCATGTTATGAGTGTTGACAACTCGTATCTTTCTGTAGAATTAATTGCACAAATTATAATTAATTTAGATGAGGATCGCGATAGCGACACTCAGCTAAATATAGAATAGAATTAAGTTCTAACCTGTGTAGCACATTTTCATATTTTACTTGATGATTTTCTACACAATGGGATTAAACCAGATAGTTTAATGCAGTTGATAAGCCAAAACCATTTAGTGTGAAACTTACCATACTTATAGAAACTAGAAAGCGACCGGTAAAATTTTATAGTAAGCAGAGTCCCAGTACAGGAACGGTTTTATTAGGATAGCGCTTTATTTATCATCATTTAAATCATTAATTTTTTTCCATTGAAGCATAATTTCTGAAAACAAACCTTTGTATGGTTTCAACAACAACAAAAGCGCTGCATTGTTGCTTTGCCGGTGGTCTGGCTCCATTTTTCCAAATAGCAACATTTCAGCTCCCCCATTACGACTTCTTACAGTGAAGCAATATCCGTTTTTTCTGCTGATTTGTGATCCATTACGATACAGTTGAACCTGGCAGCTAACATTCTGTTAGAGCTTGTGTTGTTTTGCTCCTGAAACAACAGGGTCACATATTTAAGGCATCTGAGCTATTCTAATTAAAATTCGTTGTTAAAATTGCTTGAAATAACTATATGTACACCCGTTCACATCTCGTTCAGTCTATTGAACAGGCCCTTTCACGCTCGTTCGTTCACCTTTATTTACACTATAATCTTATCTATGGTTATTAATTTATTCAATGTGCAAATAATATTTCATTGACTCGGCATCTAGTCTTAAGGATTCAATGATGAAAGTTTATAACTCCCTCATTGTACAGTAAACAGTATCAGATCCGTAGTGGGTGAAATTTAGATACTAAAACATATATATCAAATTTATTATCTTGTCGAGGATTTTCTCATCTAGATATATGGTTGAATATCTTATTAGTATCTGTATCTGTAGAATAGGGAGGGTGAGTGTAGGCTCACAGCACTTAGGCCACATGTTATCCACTGTACATCCTCCTGAGGAGATGTCCGCCAAGGTCATCGCACATTCTGTCCTTCCCAGGACAGGTCACTAGAAGACATCTCCTTTATATCGGCAGGTGTAGGCCAAGACTCACCGAACACACACTCTCTTATTGACGATAACTCCGGACACTCGCATAAGAGATTCCTGACAGTTTCATCTTCCTGTTCACACATCCTGCATAGGTTTTTCCTGGTCACCTCCAAATATTTCTTTGGCGCCAGCTTCCCAGGGTCGCCCAGGGCGATCCTGCATCCTTTGATTGCATACGATCTGTTAAGGGATTGAGGGTGTAACGTTTGGCTAGTTCCGCAATTGACGAAATCGTTAGCCGGTAGGTGTCACTGGGTTCTAAAATTTTCAGTCCAGCCGCTTCCCTGGCTAAAGCCTTTACCCCTGTCGTGCCCCCTAACCCACCTTAGGATAATGTTGTTATCTGCCGAGGCGTTAGATAAATCTTGGTGGCACTCTAGTACTAGCCCCGATATAACACGTTGTCTGTTCAAGGCTAATAGGGTTTGTCTACTATCAGTGCAGATTTTTATGTTTTTGTCAGAAATTCCTTTTCCGGTTAGTTCTTTTGTGGCAATTGAGATACCAGCGAGTTCTGTTTGAACCACGCTGGTATTGTTTCCCATTCCCCACTTAATCCTTAGGCTTAGTGCTAACTCCACATCATGAGCTTTCTTTTATCTTTGAGCCATCTGTATCTTATTAGTGATCATGACGCCTCCTTTACCTCTGATTGATGGAACAATATCCAAATCTCCACAAACTTGTTCCGCTACAAACAATTCCCATTTTGACCTTTTTATACAATCCAGGGTTAGCGTTCTTGGTATGGGTTATTCGTTTTTTTTGTTTATGTATTGGGATATTTACTTACTTTTACTGTAAATATTGAGGTTTTGGTCAACTTACATGTTTCTTCTGCTTCGTCGGTAATACTAAAACCTCGTTGTTTTAATGATTCATACACATTCGCATCCGGCGATAAACACACTTTTTTAACCCAGGACGCCACATACTTAGTTTTAAGCACAAGATTACTTTCAGAGTAAACGGTTTATTACAAACACTCTACTAACATAAGATTAAAAATAATTATCCCTGAGAGTTAAGTTTTGTTTTGAATTATTGTGTTTGCTCATTCACTTTTCTTTAAAGTTGTGTTAAACTCTCCCATAAGTTCCGAAATAACTTGATATTACGAGAAAAACAGTTATTAATGATTAAAAACTATAAATATTGTCTTCAAGGGGCCTTAAAAGGGGTGAGAAGCGGATGATCAGGAAGTGCATATCGCTTGTTCTTACTTTGAGCGAATGTGATGAAAGTTTAACAGTAATATTAAACAATTATGAAAACTAAATGGTGTCTCGTTTCTTTCAGAAAACCAAATATCTGATAGAGACCAAGTTAAATGAAAATGCCGGAAACCAAATTACACATACAAATTTTATAAACAGTGTGTACATAAAATATCGTAACTTGCTAATATTTCGATTTCCGTGTTGAATGAAAGCTTTTTCAAATAATCCAGACCATCTGCATAAGTGGATTATACATATACATGGTTCACCGCTGCTCCAAACAAATAACATAGTTTTTAAATAGTACACCATGTATATTTTTCAGTTTTTCAAAATCTATTAAATTACAAATACAACCGTCAAGACCGCATAATTCTAATATCGTTTTTTCAAAAGTTATTGAAAAAAATAATTCACGTAAACGTTTTTATCACCAGGAACAAATAACTAATCATATTTAATGAGATGTTCAAAATGTCTTCCTTCTTCTATTTGACAGTATCCAAGACGATCATAAAAAGCTGATATGGTATTACGCAATTGCTGATCTGATATTTGTTGAGCTGTTTAGTATTCTATTTCTCAGCTCATCCAGATTATTGGGTTTTGTCTTGTACACATAGCTTACCAGATATCCCCAGAAGAAGTAGTCTAAAAGCTATAAATCGGGAGATCTGGCTGTGCCCATTCTTCCGATCCACCTATCTTGGGAAACTTCCATGAAATAATTAGTATCACTCCAATATTTACAATTGTGGCGATTAACTGTACCATTCAACATAAACGTGGCTTCATCCGAAAATACTATCTTGTAAAATGAGAGACTACTTCTAGCATTATAGTTTCACAAAATTCTATTCTGCGGCCATAATAATCTTCAGATAATTCTTGTGATAGAGTTACTTCATAAGGATGAAACTTATTATTCTTAATGTTGCAGACGGATCCCACACTAACATCATATTCTAATGCAGTTTTCCGAATGGGTGTAAAAGGATTTTCCACAAAACTTTGCATAACGTTTAACGATTCTTATCATTACTTTCGGTCTTTGGTCGGCCAGTTTTAGGGCGATTTTTGGTTGAACCCACTTTTCCCAAAAGCTTCACAATCCTCCAAACTGCAGCGATTTGGATACGTATCATTGAATAAGTGAGCTACCTCATCAAGTTCTTTTACGATCACCGTAACCTCTCATCATAAGAATCATTATTCTTTCCTGTTCGGTAAACATACTTAAATTTTCAAAGCAACCAATTACAATAAACAGCCTTTACTAATGACAATGAGAAATACCTAATTCATGACTTTTGACATGAACAATTTTTTCATAATTTTAGATTTAAACCAATGTAACTTTGGAATTATTAAAGGTAGAATTATGCAGTTTTGACAGTTGTATTTGTAATAATAATAGATTATCAAGAATTGAAACTATATACATGGTGTATTATTTGAAAAAATATGTTAATAAGCTATTTCGGAGCAACCGTGTTACTTTCAATCCCTTTATGCAAATGGTCTGGATTATTTGAAAAAACTATTCAACATTTTTTTTGTAAACCTAATGGAAATCGAAATATCAGCAAGTTACGTTACTTTATGTACACACTATATAAACAGAACCACAGACCCTGAAGACATAAGGCTTGGTTGGCTATTTTTCTCCATCTCCATTCTCTTTTATTTTTTGCCAACTCTTCACATCTTCGTATGTTCAAAAGCTCTAGATCCTTTTCTACTACTCCTATCCACTTCTTTTTTGGTCTTTCCTTCTTTCTCTAACATCCAGTTCCTCTTCTAAGTACTTCTTTTTTGTTCTTTTATTTGCAGCCTCTCTATGTGCCATAAGTATCTTGTTGCGACCTTACTACCGTTGATATCGTCCATGAGCTCCCGATTTATTCTTCTGTTCCCGATATTATCTTCTTTTCTTTCCCCATATATTCTCTCATGATATGTCTAGTATTTCCTATTTTATTCATAATCCATATCTATGCTCTGCTGCGCTCTTACGATCGTTTGATAGATTATTTTTCTTGATAACGTTTTCGATTTAAATGTCTTCAATAGTGCTCCTGCGCTTCTGTTTCCTTTTGTTATTTTTGTATTAATTTCTTCTAGTCAATTCTGCTATTGATATTAATTTTAAGGTAGCTTATGTGTTTGTATTCTTAATGGTGTAGGTACTCTGTATTGTCTAAAAGTCTCCGGAAAGTCAGATCTCTACCAAGTTGTCCATTACCCGTTCTCATTATCTTGTATTTTGTTTTATGTTCACTTAACTGGATACCTTTTTTTCTCGCTCTATTTTCTAGACGTTTTAAAAATTAGTTCCTTCCTAGACCTTGCTATTATTACTAAGTCGAAGGCTAGACGATGATTTTTGTGACTATATATATTTCCTTTTGTGTGAATATTGAACTCTCTTAGTATGTTTTCTAGTGTGAAGTTGAACAAACCTGTTGATATTGGGTCTCCCTGGCGTACTCCGATTTTTGTTATGAAGCTAGTTATTTGATGTTCGTTTATAGAAACAGTGATTGTTGTATCTGTTGTATCTGCTTTTGTAAATTTCATTTATGTTCAGCATATCGTATGCCCTCATAAAGTCCATAAAAACAACATGCTGCTATATTTTGTTCGAAGCTATTGAACAGTATTTGTCTTAGGGTCAATACTTGATCATTAGTTGACGTTCCTCATCGAAATCCGCACTGGTTATCTCCAACTTGCCTTTCTTCGTAGTGACCAAGTCTGTTTTTAATAGTTTTTGCAAATATTTTATACACAACTTCAAGCAGTGAAATTCCTCTGTAGTTTACACAGACTTTTTTTACGAGTACTATCTGTGGAGTATCACACTTGAAACAACAAAACATAATAAAAAGCAAATTCGTCTTAAACTTTCCACAGTTTTTAACAGACAAAACAAAAAGAAAACTACTTCTAGCAATAAATAATAAAATTGAAATTATTCAAATTAATTTTATTTATGAGAATATAATATTTCAAATTACGAAGTTGCCCTCTTTATTCTGCTTCAACAATTGAGTTTTAAACTATCCAACGAGGTACATTTAAATATTTTTCATCGGTAGTAGGTCTAGCAAAATGGAAACAATACTGAGATAATTAGCATAACCTTTGCTCTCACGGGAACTGAATGGGAAAGCAGGTAGAGCAAATGTGCTGTTTGTGAGAATTTGGTGCGGCTGCTCCAAGGGTTCAATTAAAAAAAGCTTAACAAGTTTGGTATGAATGTCAAGATGAATTAAGATTCATAAAAACATCATTAAACATAGATTTCAAACGTCTTGAAATAGGTGAGATACACGACTTGGATTCCACAACGTGTGATTTATGTAAATGTCTGTAAAATATTCTCTAGTAAAATGGTCAAACACTTAACGAATTGAAAAATTCTCAAATGACCACTTAGTGCGTATTTGCCTATTTCTATTAATTTGCAAAAAATATCTAACACTAACCAAAATGAAAACTAACTGTAAATACGTTAACGAGAACTAATAATGTAAAAGTAAAATTGATAAAATAATCTAATAGCTGTAAAAACACTACAAATTGGAAGTGAATTAAAACAACTCCTAAGTCATTCAAGCAATATAACATAAGCATAACCTATGCTTCATCACGATTTAAAAAAAGAAGACGACACAATTGTGGTCATATGTCAACCCTTATGTAGCTAACTTTTCTTTAAGAATTTTCTGTAAGTTCCTTGTGGCATTACTTATTCTTTTTCTCTTATTCTTTTGGGAATCAAACCACAATAATGTTTTTTATTTGATTCCCAAAAGAATAAGAAAAAAAAAGTAATGCCACAAGGAACTTACAGAAGATATTTAGACACAAGGTATGGGCCATCTGTTCCAAAATATTTTAGAATGTCTAGTTGTCATATTTTTTCGTTGTGTCAGATAGGGACCAAACATTATTTTATTAATTTTATTACTAGTTAATCTTGACAACGGTAGCTGGAACGCTACCGATACAAGATTTATATTTTTTCAATGAACAGAGCCGAATAGAACAATATAAAAAGTAATGAACAGCATGAAAACAATTTCCCCAAAATGCAAATTATATTTTTTCTACGACAACCTCGATAAATGTTCATTTTGTAACCGTAACTTCGATCATAAACAAGCACATTTTGTACAGAATTTATTTTTGCATCGGCTGCTAGGCAAGTTGCTAAGCAACAAATGCGGAATGGAATATTTCGTGTTAGGTCTAGGTTTACTTTAAAATCACGATGACTACGGCTTGTCAAATTATGACGTCCGGCGAAAAATTGATGAAATGTCAGCAGATCATTTCTGTCAAAGTTTTAGTAGGTACCGAGTAATTTCATAGTTGTGTTCTATAAATACATATTTATAGGCTTCTATTTCTGTGTACCTATCAGAAATAGCAATAAAAAAGTATTTACATATTTCTTCATTTTATATTTCAATTCTGATAGAAAGCCCATCTGCGGGGAATTCGGAGTAATGAAATATTATCAGTTTATTTCTTTCAAAGTTTTTGCAATGTATGCATGTTTTAAACGTGAACGATGTTGTCATAGAAAAAGTATAGTATGCATCTCGCAACAATATGGGCATCATTTCGTGCTCATTGCATAATATACCATTGAACAGAACGAGAAGTATAAATGTCACTTTTGACATTTCGTTCATTTCGAAGAAATTTAAATTATTTTATTCGAAGTTTATTCCAATACCGGTCTCCAGCAAAATTGGAGGCTATAATTGATGTATTAGTATTTGAATTTTAGCAACTACGGATCTGTAACTGTTCATTGTAACTTTTATTACTGAATACTGAATATTTAAGGCCAGATGCCGAGTCAACGAAATATTATGGAACTTTCCTTACCTCATAGTGGTGCTTTCGACTATTCGCTATGCTTTTTCGTCGGCGTCGCTGACTTCACCTATTGAGTTCGCCGAGAAGAAATCTGGAAATTACATAAGAAAGTTAGTATAGAATTATCACTACATGAACCAATCCCTATCCTTACTTCAACATCAACAATCACAGTTAACTGAAAGGCAAGAAATAAATGTCTAAGGGCGGGTTTATCAATGCCCGGTTAAATCTGTCAGCTATCTCCAGCCGCCAGTCAAAGTCTCGGTTACAAAAGAAATCAATGCACCACATAATCGACAGCTAGCTAACTGGAGGTTGAGTGTAATTGAGCATTTGAGAACCTTGTTCGGGTTATGAACGTGAGTGTAATGTTGTCAGAGTGTGAATTTCTCATTTTAATTTGGTGTGAGGAGGATCACCCGTTACAATGATATATACATATTATTAATTTTATTCGCATATTTTGTTATAAAACACTGAATCAAGAATATAGAAAGTTATTATTTTTCTATTTTACCGTAAGCTTACTCTTACAACATCGTGGAAAATTTCACTTGTCAGTGTCAAAATTGTGGTACTGTTATTTTTATTTCGTCTATGTTGTGCTTTGTTGAGTTGCTTGCATTTGAGCTTGTCCACAAAACAAAAAAGGTTTCCCAATTTCACGGAATCAGAGCGACAATTAGGTACTTATAAAAGTAGCCGTTCACCATAAAAGTATAATAGAATGCAAAAAGACGGATACTGTGACCTGGCGAGAAAAGCTGGAATTTGTTGGAGTATCATGAGAACACTGGGTTTAGATAGTCGAAGCCGAGTAATAAACTCGACATCATCGAGCTCTTCAAAGGGATTCATCCGTTCTTCAACAGTATATGGTCGTCTTTCGTACTCTACAAATTCCAATATTTCGCCAATCTCCAAGCTCTTCATCGAAAAGGTCGTCAAGTTCCCCAAGATCCATTGACAATAACAAAGAAATAAAATACACACAGAACCTAGATGCTTCTGAACTACTATAAAAGAATCAAATAAGCTTCCCGATTTCACTTCACTTGCAATTACGAAACAGTTAATAGTTAATCATTATATAACAAAATTAATCTTTTAATTACAATAAACGTAACCCCACATAATTATTGATTTGACCACAATAATGTTTGTTGAAGTCGGTTTTGTTTTAAGTAGTTCTATCATAAAAAAATATATCACTTTGAAATTTCGTTTTTATTTGAATACTGTAAACATCCCAATTCTAATTTTAATCCTAACGGAATAAAAATGCAATGAACAATTAAATTTCAATTAATCACCCGAATAGAGCATAGCACAACAGATATCGAGATACGGTTTTCTGCATTGTGTTCGTGAAGGTCCCAGAAAAAACTGGGATAAATGTGGGTTGGTACTTTTTTGAAAAACGCCTTCTGGGCCGGAAAATCCATTTTCCAATTGCATCATTACTTGCACCATTATGAGAACGATTGGAAACTCGAAAAATCGCTCGGAAATCGTTACTTGGGCATTAGAATCACCCAGGGTTTCACAGGAGTGGCTCTGTGTGGTTTCGCGGGGGGTGAATTGGGAGGGGGAACTCGTTACTCGGGGGTTTTCGGATATACTGTATTCAATTCTGGCATTGGAATTACCCGGGGGCTCTAAGGGGCACCTCTGCTTGGGTATCCGGGGGGTCATTCGGGGGGGGGGGATTGCATAGTCCATGGAAATGCTCCAAACTCGTTACTTGGTATCCCCAAAAACCCCTGAGTAACGAGTTTGGAGTGCTTCCCATGGACTATGCAATTTTTCCCCCCGGATACACTTGCAGAGACGCCCCTAAGCGCCCCTGGCAATTCCGATGCCAGTATTGAATTCAGCATCCCCGAAAACCCTCCAGTAACGATTTCGGGCGATTTTCATGCACGCTGCCATTCCTCCCCCAATTCACCCCCTCGCACCCCCACCTCAGCTGCGTCTTCGGTTGGCGGTTATTTCTCTGATTTGAAACATGGATTTAATAGTTGCATCTTAATAATTGTGGAAACACGGCCTTAAATGTACTAGTTTGAGCAGTAATTGTTATGGTTCCCAAAAATGTACGAATGTCGAAGAAACAATTTACGAGGAATTGCGTGATTTTGGAGTAATACTTGACGAAGAGCCGACACAAACAACACGAAACTCTAATAAAGACGAGGACGACGGCGTTTTGACCTCAACAATTCCACAAAACACTTCCTATTTACTTATAATAACCACAGTATACCTAACTATACTGTGTAATAACCCATCATGGATCATTAATGTCCCTTCAATAAACACTTCCTCACAAATATTTACTAAAGACTGTACCAATCCTGTAACGATCCAATCTCATTTATTAAGAATTCTGAATGGTTATCAACAATACCACATAATGTACATAGCTGCATCCAAATCCACAAAAGGCGTGGGAATATAACCTACGGCTTCCAGATACCAGCAGCATATTCACTTGGGAACTTACAGCTATATTACATTCCTTTAAATTGCCTGTGTCCCACAATAATAGTACAAGCGTACAATGCGTACAAGCTGTACACAATATTTTTCCTACAACCACATTTATTAATGAAAGAAATACAGTAGGTAATTTATATAGTTATTTTATTTATACAGAAAGAGCTTACAATATGAAAATAAATAAAAAAATCAGTTGAATGTATAATTAATTGTAAAATTTGAGCCTCAAGTAACAAATTTTCAGTTACAGCTTTTTCGATAATATCTGGAAAAGCATTTTCAATGTCCAAATTGGACAACTCAAAAGATAAATGATTTTGATCTTGGTTCACAATTCCTAGAATAATGCTCAATAGGTTAGGTTAGGTTACATGAATTATTTTGATCTTGGTGCATAATTCCTAGAATAATGCTTGATAGGTTGATGTTTTTAGATAAGTGGTAACATAAATCCATAACAGAATGCACGAAATAGTGACAAATGTTGAGAAAATATGTCCATCAAACATGTTATTTTAGAATATCTCCAGCTTCCAAACCATCGAAGACAACATAGGATCCCCAACACATTACACTTAGCTCTCAGAAACCAAGTTAACGATTCCTTGAGTTTTCTAAAAACCATAAATATGTACAATTTGTGATTTTACTGTTATCTTTCACCCTTGTTACTACTGAACTGCTAATAACCCTAATGTTTGACGCAGTATATCTTAAATAAAAAAAAATTGAATTAATTGCCAAAATAAGAATGCTTTATATCTTAACAAATATCAACCTTTGCAATTCTTATTGAACCTTTTTTAAAGGAAACTAAATTTGCCACAAGTTTGTTATTCATATTTTTTTCTAAATCCAGTCGTTTTTAAAATATTATTACAGAAAAAGGAGAATTTTTCAGCAAATGATGACCAGTGCCATCTCACAGGTGCTGATCACAGCTATGCCACACTAAGCACTTTTGTAGATCTATCAGTTCATAGTAAATCCCACTTAAGTACAATCTGATAGCATTGAAGACATCGATATTTGAAATTAATCATCAACGTTTACGTGTATTTTGATTGGCAAATATTATAACGCTTTGAGCGAGGCTTAGAGTCAATATTAAGAGCTCAAATTTTCAAGAGGATTCTTTTTTTGGACAATCCCAACAAGATTTTGGGTGCTGTTATAAAAAAAATCATCCAAAAAACCACCCTAATAGGTACAGTGATAGTGAAGAAACTTATCTTTAACCAAACATAGTAGAGTTCGATTCAAAGAAGCCCATGAGAAGAAGGCCATGACGGTCACACTAAACTGAGACAAAAATTAGTGCGCTCTCTCTCCAG
>CAJUYG010001435.1:6235-19254 GCA_910591675.1 Galerucella calmariensis
GCAAACTCCCAAATAAAAGTTGAGTGCTGCTAGGATTAGTGAAAATCTCACCTGGTTTTTAAGTATTTGATGTTTTCACTGCAAGTTCTAACAACAGTAACAACTATGCAGTTTTCGTTTGCGAAGTTGTGTGTTTGAAATTCTTTGTTTAAATGATACGACACTAGTTAACATGTGAAATGATGAATTGTAATCACTACCAACTTTATCGAGTTGAATCGTATTCAAATTGCTATGATGAGAAATAAAAATATGTACCCCCATTAACCTAGCAGAACCATTTCGGAAATTTGAGTATGCCATAATTTGTCGCTAATTTATTACCATAATTAAAAATTTGTCGCTCGTCGTTTTAAAAAAAAAAACCCATGGTTCTGCTAGGTTGATATTAAGCTAGCAGAACCACTTTTTACCTAATCAACTTTCGAAAAAACCAATACCACCATAATTTGTCGCTAATGTATCGCTCTTTTATTACTCTAATTAAAAATTTGTCGCCCTCCGTTTTAAAAAAAAACCCATGGTTCTGTTAGGTTGATATTAAGCTAGCAGAACCACTTTTTATCTATCAATTTTTAGAAAGAACTGATATTACCATAATTTGTCGCTAATTTATCGCTCTTTTATTACCATAATAAAAAATTTGTCGCTCCTGGTTTTTTCAAAAAAGTCCAAGAATTTGATAAGCGTATACGAGTTTACATCTGCCGATGAACTTCATATTCATCTTTTGGACAAAAATCATAACTTGCCGCTAATTTATCATCATAATTAGAAATTGGTCGCACGTTGGTTTTTTTTTAATCCATAACTTTATTCATAAATATGACGAATTACTTTGTACGAAGGGTAATAAAGGGTAGGTACAAACTAGATTTTTTATCTACAACTGTCATATAACGGATACGATTTGACACTTTTTCAGGAGATATAGGGTGAAATTCATAATCGACACTTGAGGGTCACTCATACACAAACTCGACTTAGTTTGAGTTTAGCTCGAGGCGACTTTTCATATTCACAGTCATTACTCAAGTAATACTTAAATTTGAGTGAAGAAAGTTTGGCATCGATGTTATTATTAGGAACTTTTGGATGCGTTTGGTTAACAATTGTGATTTATGAACTTACTTTAACGTTCATCTGACATCTTTTGCATTGCATTCATATTCGAATACTATAAACGTAAGCATTATCATCATCTAGGTATATAATTCACAAAATCAATTAAATCATCCATCATACTAATTTCCTTGAAAAATTTGAAACTATAACAGACAAATAACAACCAAACAAAATTTTGGTATCGTAAAATGACAGTGTAAGGTACAAACTTGGTTTATAGGTTAGAAATCTTCACTCAAAGGAGCTGGAATCTGTACTTATATTTCACTCAAGTTACACTCAAACTCAACCTCACTTTTCGCCTGTCAAGTGTCTCTGCATACAATAAGGATAAGTGAAGTATGAGTGACCCTCAAGTGTCGACTATGAATTTCACCCATAGTATTCATTGATCCCACCGACTTTGGTAACGGGGAAGCCCCTTTGTTCCATTTAGAAAATATTGAAATTCAATTTCGTGACCCGCTAGATAGCCAAAATATGTTATAATTTGTTGGGAGTTGTAGAGTTCAAGAATCCATACAATACCAGGACAAATGAAAATGTAATAATGGGGCACTACACTGGGATAGCCGGGTCCGGTCACTTGAGCGAACGTTGTAGAAATCCTCTCAGGTATATTCATTCCCCCTAAAAGGGTACTGGTCACTTGAGCGAAAACGAGGGATTAAAATTTAATGAATAGTTGAAAATTTTCTAAGAAAACAGAACAACAAATTGATATTTAATGATATTTTAGTTACTCTTTGATCTGTGTCAGTTGGTCGGGAAGCGGTAGGTTCCACTTAACTCAAAAATGATAACTCTGAAATAGGAAAATGGCTGAAATGGACATTTGGATTATTATATTTAGATTCATTTGACGTTGGAGATTGTTTCGTAGAAGATTTAATGTCCATTATGCCGAATGACGAAAGACTCACCAAATACGTAGATTACTTGGTAGACACTTTTATATCAGAAGAGGCAATGTTTCATTCCTCAATTTGGGCTCTTTGTAGTAGTTCAAGTTTTTATAACTCGCATCCCGATATATTTAAATTCGTTGAAATATTGAAAAACGTACAACTGCACACCTATATCAAAATATATAGTGTTAATCAGACGAATAATAAAAGAAGAAAATATATTGATCGAGAAAAATATTTGAAAAACTCAATTGATTTATATAAACAAAATAGAATAACTAGGTTAAATTTCATAAAAATTGTAAGCCATTATTATAATAAATAGATTTTATATTATCAATTGACCTTTTCTTTCATTTTCTAACACAGGTAAAATTTTACCTCTTCGCTTGACTGACCCAACATCGAAAATAAATTTTCGCTCAACTGTCCTGTATTATTAGAGAAGCCATGTTGATTTCTGAGAATTTTCGCTCAAGTGTCCAGCGTCCGGGATAGCACCAAGAGTAAATGTCTCCATTGAAATGAATGATTTGAAGGACAAAGAACTCAAACTCCAAAAAAATTCAAATGTCATCCCCACGTAATTATTTATATTAAATCTAATGAAAACTGACTTTTTTTGTTCAATTTTATCAGATTATAAATAATTTTTCAAAAGTATCAGCTGTGTGCATCATAAGCAACAAGTCAAACAATAATTTATGAAGTTAATAAGTTGTAATATTGTAAACACTTTATATCTTTTATGAAGTCTATCAAATAGTTTTTTTAGCGAGTACTGCAAGAAATATGATGTAAATAGATATGTACGATAGGTAGCTGTTGAAAAAGTGATTTAATGAATATATGATTACTTTAAAAAAGTGACTAATCCTTTCTTTTGTAATTAAGTGTTTTTCATGGTGTTTTTCTTTTGAATGCTGATATTTTTAAAGAAACTGATATATAAACAATATAATGGGTAAAGTTTTTATTAAATACTTCGACTTACGATATTTGTTTATTTATGAATAACAACATAAAACTGTAGGCTTTGTAATCAATCCCATTAATGGTAATAAAAATGCCGTCCTGTTAAAAGGTTTTGTGAAAGATATAAAGTGTTTACAATATTACAACTTATTAACTTCATAAATTATTGTTTGATTGTTGCTTATGATGCACACAGCTGATACTTTTGAAAAATTATTTATAATCTGAGAAAATTATACAAAAAAAGTCGGTTTTCATTTGAATTTTTTTGGAGTTTGAGTTCTTTGTCCTTCAAATCATTCATTTCAATGGAGACATTTCCTCTTGGTGCTATCCCAGTGTAGTGCCCCATTATTACATTTTCATTTGTCCTGGTATTGTATGGATTCTTGAACTCTACAACTCCCAACAAACTATACACTTTTTGGCTATCTAGCGGGTCACGAAATTGAATTTCAATATTTTCTAAATGGAACGAAGGGGCTTCCCCGTTACCAAAGTCTACGGGTTCAATGACTATGTCTCCTCTAAAAGTGTCAAATCGTATCCGTTATATGACAGTTGTAGATTAAAAATCTAATTTGTACCTACCCTTTATTACCCTAAATCTAACAAATTAAATTGGCTATGAATTATCGTAGTAAATGTTCGTACATAGTAATTCGTCATATTTATGAATAAAGTTCTTCGGATTAAAAAAAACAACGTTCGACCAATTTCTAATTATGACGATAAATTTGCGGCAAGTTAATGTTTTTGTCCAAAAGATGAATATGAAGTTCATTGGCAGATGATAACTCGTATACACTTATCAAATTCTTGGACTTTTTTGAAAAAACTAGGAGCGACAAATTATGGTAATATCAGTTCTTTCTAAAAATTGATAGATTAAAAGTGGTTCTGCTAGCTTAATATCAACCTAACAAAACCATGGTTTTTTTTTTTAAACGGAGGGCGACAAATTTTTAATTAGAGTAATAAAAGAGCGACAAATTATGGCATAGGTAATCAAAAATTAAAATTTCCTAAATGGTTCTGCTAGGTTAATGGAGGTAAAATACCGTGAATAACAAAAGTAATAACTCGAGTAATAATCCCGGAAAAAATAGATAACCCCGGAAATAATAGACCTGAAAAATAGACTTGGAAAAAATCGCGGAAAAATAGAGTCGTAAAAATATATCTAGAATAAGTAGGAATAAGAGACCTTTAGAGCAGTGGAGCAAAAGTTTTACATGTTGTCTCATCAACATTTCTAAAAATGATACCACGTGATCCGAAATGTCACATTGTAGCAAAGTAGCTGATTGCTTAAAATGTGTAATACTACCTATGGTTCATTACTGCAAATTTTCAATATTGTCGTTCAAATAGTTTTCGATATATATATACTGGCCAAAACCTCGTGGGACACCTTCTATAAAATTTTATATGTACCAATATCTAATGAGAAATTGAATTATATAGGATGATTTTTTCGATGACACATTAAGCATTTATGCAAAACCGAGGGCAAAACCTATAGAAATAAATTTAAAGTTTAGAAAAAAACACCAGGAAAAAAGATTTAATTTTGGCGTAAAACCGACCTGTTTTATCATTTTATTCTACATAGAAAAAAGAAAGAATCGCCCTATATTTATAATACTTTAGAATAAATGATGAGGCACTTTGTTCCTATGAAAAAAGAAATAAAGTATAGTGGGTAATTCTTTCCCTAATCCCATAACATTCACTCAAAACCAAAGAAAATTAGATTATCTTGTTTGAAACTCGAACAAATCATATTTCTTTATCCTCTAAAACTCTAAACTTTATTTCCTACTCAAGTCCAACTGATACCCCCCATGCAGAATCGGTGAACAGGGAGGAAAAATATCAGCTCACTGCGAAGTGAGTAAATAAAAAAGATCGCGCACATTACCGATGTGAGCTAAGATTAACTGAGATCTCAGTAAAAAAACTAACCTATTATCGTAATCTGACCGCGACTACACGTAGACGGCTCGTATAATGGATAAGATAAATTACAAGTTGATCCTCAAGAGTTTTTCATTCTTAAGAAAAATGAATCTGTTGCTAGGTACTTTAGAATGATAAGATTTATCCGAGGATTTAACATAAGCGGTGACTCTGAAAAAAACAGATCAGCTCCGTTATTTTAATAACTTTAATGTCGAGTTTAATGCTCGGTTTAATGTACCTATAACCTAGAAGACAAAAAATATAAACTAGTCTAAAATTAGGTATATTTATTCAGCTGATCCTAAGCATTGCATGAAAATGATATTAGTTTTTTCCTTCCCCTTCTGGAAGAGCAATACTATTGGAAATTGGGAAACTTGAATACTACTTGTTTTTTCATTATAAGGTCAACGTTGAAACCGAGGTTGAAACAGTTTAATCTTGATAGTTTAGTGAGGAGTAGAATCATTCTACTTCTGCCGACAGTTACGGTGGTAATTTGTGAGACAAATATTTATAGGGAATTCTCCTAGTACTAACCTTTGGCTTGTCGGAACTACTTTCTAATTTTTCTTTAAACAAACGTTGTAATTCTTCATCTGGCTCGGTGTTTGTAAATTTTGTATTATTTTCACTTCCATCCGTTAAACTTTTATTGTCTATTTCCTTTTCTACTACAACTTCTGAGTGTTCTAATTTCAGACAAGTAGCTAGTTCAATAGTTTCAGAATCTGATATATCTGATAATTTCATAGTTTTTGATTCCACGTCAGAATTCGTAGATTTATCAGTATCTTCAATTTTGCGTTTATTCATTTTTATCATTAACAAATAGCTAGTTTTGAAAAATAAACCTAATGAAATAATATATTAATACTATACATACTTAAAACATATGTTTATTTTTATTTCCAATATCGCAATATTATGAAAAAAAAATTAAATGCCTACACCACTGCTATAACCATCTGAAACTAACCTAACCTTACTTATTAATGCCTTAGCTTATCGTGAAGTTTTATCAAATAGAGGATTTTAAAAAGTAGTTATGATTCACCTGAGCAAAAGCGATTTAACCCTGATTTTCCTTGACCTATTTCACTTGGATACCGCTCAGAAATATGTAGTTGAAAAGAAGCTATTCTGTGAATACATGAACCTCTGTAACGATTAATTTTCACTCGTGAAACACCGTCTAGTGTTGAAATAAAACGACAAAACAACGTAATTACACTATTATTTAGATGTTGAAAAAACGCGCACTTCAAGAACATTTATTACTTTACAAATATTTCTATGTCAAGCATTACATAGGTATAAACAAAACCGACAATGAGAATATTTTCGAACTCGTGTATCGGATCAACTGCGTCAAAAGTTCAGAACATGTGTTTTAGCGTTCATCGTTGCCACGGTTACCACCGTGCTTCTCTTTGGTTATTATTTTTTATTCAGTTGCTACTTTCCAACATAGCAATTAGTAGAATGTAAAGTGGAAGAGCAGAATAAGTGAGCACCTAACGTACGATAAGCGAATTTATTTTAATCATTACAGAAAAATTAAATCATGAAAAGCAAAAATATGCCCTAGGGACCTACCAACTTGTGTTTGTAGGCATGTTTCTGCTAACAATTCTGCTTTTATCACCTCTTATAGATTTATAAATGTCAAGGCAATGGAATGCTAAATTATAAAATGTACCTACATCTCAATCATTTATCTACAGCAAAGGCAGAGTCAAAAACTTTTTAAAATTATTTACGTGAATTGAAGTCATCTAAAATGGTATATTAAAACAGGCCTCAAAGAATATATAAATTAATTTACTTAGCAGCTTGATTGGCTAATTTGTTTTCCATTTATATTTGGAACAGAATTACTAAACCTGAAATAAATGTGGCTTGGCAACGTCGCTATCTTTGCCAACGTTGATGGAAGGTTGCACGCATTGATCTCGGGAGTAGACATAAGCGTACTAAGAGGGTTTTTATAGTAAGATGTTTATTATATTTAAAATTATCACTACATAATATTGAATACAGGAAGAAGTTTTAGTGGATCAAATTGAAGGCAGGTTTATTTTAAAACTAAATGTACCTAATAATGTCTAACTTTCGACTTGATTCATCACATAAAAAGGTGTAAATTCCCGAAAGAAAAATAATAGCTGAGTTATATTTTTGAATTAAAATATATCAAATATCGTTAATGATCTTGGTAGAGTAGTGGAAGGTGATTTTGAAATAAAACCGTTAAAGTATAAAGTCATAAATGTGCAAGGAACTCGTCTAGCATCCTTTTTTAATAAATATCCTCGAACTTCCTACACGCCCGGGATTTTAGGTGTACCTAATTGACCCGCGAACTTCCCCGTGGCCAACGCTTTGATGTACGTACTCTGATGAACAATTTCTTGCCGGAAAAAAGTATGACTTACGGATATTGCGTTCCAAGAAAATTGCTTTTTTAAATAGCATCACTGAAAATTCAGTTAATGATAAAAAAAAACGAAATGAGGAACTTGAGTAAAAAGTGTCTGGTCTATGGCTACGATATAATATGAGAAGTTTAACCAAGTATTCCATGTATATGTATTAATTACTCTATTTATTGGTCATCTAAGGTATAGCTAGCTTCACAAAAAGCTTCGATATACTCCGGCTCAAGGTCACAAAAACGGGCTTTTCGCGATTTTCAAAAACTGTAAGTTTTATCAGAAAATTAGTTCAGACAAAGATTGTTTATCAGAAAATTTTTTGATAGTTTCAAAAATCAATCAAATTTCCTCATTTTTTAATAATAAAAACAATTTCACCCAATCATGTCAACATTACACCTCGCATTACACTGATAACAGACCATGGGTAATTTTCACGTTGCTATATTTCGATTTCGAAGTTTCAAATATTTAATATTTTGACATGTCACTATTTGGTTATAATACTGAGGAAAATATTAATAAACTTATAGAATCGAACATACCAAAAAACACCGTTTACGGTGAGAAATTTGTATGGAAAGCATTTATGGACTTTTGCAACGGTAGAAAGTATCAATTAGATGGAAATTATTTAACTTTTCTAATTGTTCCTTTGTTAATTGCACCTTTAAATAAATTGTTAGCTCTGTATTTTTCCTATTGGGAAAAGTAGAATTCGATAGATGGCGCTCTGAAATGTCAATGTCATCTTAGCAACGAGTAAAACAAATCAGCTGCCGTATAATCCCTTTGATATTTAAGTGATTTTATATTGCTGTTTTAGTTATTTTCAGTGTGTGTTTTGTAAAACTTTTGCTTTTTCTTTGATTGTGCTTTAGTATTATGTGTTGTTAAATTTTGACTCCTAATATTTTTATTTTTGGAGTATTAGGTATGGTTGATATTTGTGAAAAGTACAACAAGCGTTCAATTAACTGTTTAGTTTTAGGTCTGATTTCGTGTTTTTATTTTATTTTTGATATAATTATATCTACAAAAGCTGCAGGGAAGGTAGGTTTGTATTTAGTAATAATTTAAATCTTCAATATCGACTTATTTTCTCTTTGATCTGCAATGAAAACAAAAAATAGAATAACATAACCTCTTCCATAATATCTCTGTTTATATAAGAATATTTCCTCAGAATTGATGACAGTTGAGTTAAATAGAAAAACACAGTTTTAAACTTGTCATTGACACAAAATTGAACAAATAAAGTACGAATTTACGGTAATTACGTTGACTTGCATATAATACAAAAACAATGCAAAACGAATTATTTTACTCGTTGCGTTAGTTACAATTTTCTCCGCCAGAGGTCTTATCGAATTCTACTCCGCCCAATAACTAGCAAATAATTTTCTATCCGAATAACCCTCAGACATTGATAAATGCTCAAAAATTTTATGACAACTTTCTCAAGCTTGTAGCTTGTAAAAAACAAACCTCCGCCTACGGCGTCGGTCTGTTTCCAAGCAGCAAGCTTTCGAAATTTGTCATAAATTTTTTTCGAACAACTATCAATGTCCCTGATAATTATCTGTGGAAAATGTCGAAACACTTTTTATCTTAAAAGCCACCGTTTCTGAGGTAAAACGAGTCAAAGAGTTGTATCGCCATAATATGGTCACGTATCCACGCCACCTTTGAGGTAGTGTACTTTGCGCGACTTTTTAACGAGGTTTCCCTGGTGGGCTTATTTCACGGATCTGTTGTGATTCTGTTCAATTTGAAACTATTGAATAATAAAAGATATTGGCAAGGGTTGAAATTGATAAAAGCGGTGTAAATTTAAAATTTATTCGCTTGGTTCATAATTTTCTAATAATTCAGCTTCCTGCTCTTCTTGTTCTTCTTCTTTTCCTTGCTTTTCTTTTCCATCCTGGCTGCAGGTGAATTTCGTCAATAGTGATACATCGCATGTCTTTGGTATCAAACCAATCCTCAACTGCTGGGGATTTAACATTGGAGCACAACCAGCCTTGACAATGTGTACATGCTAAAGAACAGATCATTCCAACTTTTTTGCAACCCTTTTTACATTTGCAAAAAATTATGTTCAACAGTTTCTTAGGTACCTACAAGTAGGAATAGAGACTGAACTGGGTCTCATTGTTGACCAAGTTCCACCGACTGTCTTTTGGGTCTAGATAGAATAATTTTTTGCTTGTATTACAGCTTCAGTGATTTATATACGTGATGTACTAAATATGGTTCATTCAATAGCCTTTTTGGTATGCGTCATCGATTGTTAATGTCCTTCTAACACATTACGTTGGAAGAAATGGAAAAAAAGGCAGGTCTGTGATTAATCCTAATCAAAATATCACAATAATGAACCGTTTGAATGTATTAGAAACGTTAACCCTAATCTTTGACTTACAAAAATTTGATTGGTTGATGTTTAGATTACGCGAAAGCGCAACTCAGCAATCAGGAGTTCAAAATATGAAGGCGTTCCTTTCGTAGCGGCAATGTGTCTTACGCCTTTTTCTACTGTTCCACTGACAGTTTTTGTCAGGATTGTACTTTGTTGTTCACGGTCAATTATTATTCATGAAAAGTGAATATTAATCTTATTGTTATATAAATGCCTTCTATATGTTCCTTGTGGTATATTATTCATTCTTTTTTTAATTTCTTGGGAAATTAAACCACAATATTTTTAAATTCTTTATTTCAACGTTTCGGTAGCGTTCCAGCTACCGTTGTCAAGAAAAATAAAATAGCTGACTTAAATAATTCCCTATCTTTGATATATTTTTTGTGTTCGTTTATTCGTACTTTCAATGGTCTAGATGTTTCACCTAAATAAAATTTATTTATAATTTTTATATAAATTATTCAAGTCAGCTATTTGCAAACATGCTTGGGAAGAGGGTCATCAAATTCAATGGGATTCATCAAAAATAATATTAAAAGAACCCAATAATAAAAGACGGAAAATCAAAGAAAGTGCTTTAATACAACTAAATGCAGATAAATGTGTAGCTAGTATTTCAGCCGAATGTAGTCAAATTTGGTTACCAATGTTAGAAAGAGAAATTTCCAATAATCAATTACCTGCGTTATCAGGATAGCATCATAAGTTTTTATCCAGGTTTTCTTATGATTTATAATTTGAATAGTTGTTAATCGATACACATTTCAATACACAAAATCACAAAACTGAGTATACATATTTCAAAAACTTAAATATTCATACACAAAAAACTATCAAGAAACGCGTTTTATTAACAACATTTCCAATATAAGCGAAAAAACGCGCTATCCCTATAAAAAAAAACCGTTCCTGGAACGTGCACTTCACTGGATTCCATTTCTAGTAGACTATCATATCGTTGGAATGTCATAAAATGAAATATTTCATTTCACATTTTGCCACATATATGATCTACTATGAATGGACCTTAATAAAAATTTGATAATAAAATTTTGCAGTCTTAAACTTCAAAATAATTTTTGATTGTCTAGTTGTCAAATTTTTTCTGTTGTGTCAGTTAGGGATAAAAATTAATTTCTACTTATTTTTTCTTGACAACGGTAGCTGGAACGCTACCGAAACGTTGAAATAAAGAATTTAAAAATATTGTGGTTTAATTTCCCAAGAAATTAAAAAAAGAATTATATAAATGCATTTGAATAATACAAAAATATGCATAGATACACGTAAAAACATCAGTATTTTGGAAGTTCTCAAGTATTTTCAGTAAGAAAAGGAAGCTGGTAATTTCATAGCATTTTCGAATTTGGCTGAATACGATCCTGATGATTTTATTTATCAAATTTAAGGTTAGCTATATGTCAAAATAGCAAATAAAATAAACGACATACCCAAAACCCGTATATTCGTCACAAACGATGACGCACACCAAAAAGGCTATTGAATGTACCATACATATTATGACGATTACATCTTTTCCACGTTTTTGATCGTTATATCTCAGGAACTGAACTAATTCTATGATAAACCTCGGAGATAAAACTTACCGTTTAGCTGAAAATCGCTATAAACCCGCTTTTGTGACCTTTGACACCAAGTATACTTTTTTCCAGATATCGGATCGATGAGGATTTTTTGAATTCCATTTATGTTAGTGCTTTGAGGAATCCTATCAACTTTGAGCTGGGTACGAATTTTTGTACCCTCGGATGTCTAAGTCTAAATTAACCGAATAAATATCTAAGATTTATCGAGATGAAAAAACACTACTAGCGAGCAGTGCACATAAAAAAAACTTTACGTAGTGCTTACTGCTACTTCACTTTTTTACATCTTTCTAAACATAAAATAGGGGCGGGGTTATAGCCCACGTACATATTAGTGTTGAAAAACTTGTAAAAGTAAATTGGAAACTAAAAGTAAAGCCACGTAGCTTTTCCAATAAAACTTTTCACATGTTTTTTTGGTTGAATAAATAATAACACATACTTTCCACCCAAAGAAAAATTTTGGGTAAAATTTTATTTTCATACAATCATATAGGAGAATATCAAATGTCAAAATATTATATAGGGTTAAATATGAGTTTTTACTGAAATTTCTTATTGTCATTACTTTTAAACGGCAAGTCTGATTAGTTTCATCCATATAAAAAATTTACACCTGTATAAGTTCAACTTGACCAAACAATAATTATTGTTGGGCATGCGAAACTACAACAACTGTTGACATGGGTTTATTATTGACCTGGTAGAATTAGCACGTATTCAGGAATTATAGTCTCATATATCCCAGTTAATAATTAATGAATTTTTGTCAGGAATAAAAAACACGCACACATTTCAATATACTTACAAACCAAACGGAACATATACAGGTTGATTTTAGATTCACGCGAGAAAATTCAGGAGGTGATTGTATAAAATTATGATGGGTCTTTCCTATGACATTTTATCAATTCTCCCCTAAAAGGAGCTTAGTGAAATTGTCTCTTATTTTTCCACAAATTTGGGGGAAGAGGGAAACTTGAAATTTTGTAAGTTTCGTGCTCTCGCAATGACTAGCCACCGATAGTATCTCAACATGCACTTGACATTAAAAGGAGATGAAATTATTAACTTTTTCACTTTATTCAACAGTAAAAACACAAGAGCTTTTTTTTATCGGATAAATTTCTCTTTGCAACAGAACAGTTTTGCCAATCACTAATTTTACGAGAAAAACTGACATGATTTTATTTAATGTCAGTTTTTCGAGCAAATTTAGTGATTGGCAAAACTTTAAGTTAAAGAGAAATTTATCTGATAAAAGAAAAACTCGAGTGTTTTTTGGCAAGATAAATTAACGACAGAATATTTGGATGAACAACAACAATAATTACAATAATAAGTAACCAAACTTGCGACTCATTGTCATTGTGTAAAAGTGACGTCCGGTTACTAGATATTGAGGAAGAGAAGTTTTTATCCGATAAAAAAGGATGCACCTTTTTTATCGATGTCAAAGTGACAATAACATTTCCAGGTATATGACATTTTAACATTGGGGTTAATTTATCAACAGTAAAAACACAAGAGCTTTTTTTTTATCGGATATATTTCTCTTTGCAACGAAACAGTTATG
>CAJUYG010001435.1:30991-70665 GCA_910591675.1 Galerucella calmariensis
ATGAGGTATATAAAGTTTGTGTTTACTACTGTTCATTGTTAGTGACGACAGGGTAAAGGTCAATTTTTTCTACTGTATGAAATTTGCCATATGAATCAAAAACAAACATTTAAACTCAATTTGGAGCAGTTTATGACCGTATGTACCGCTTATAGTACTAAGCTCGTTTAACTAAACTGGTTTGAACAGTTAAAAGCCTTTAATGCTGCCTTGGTATGCACCGAACGACGATCGAATAAATCTGAGAGAAGTTTTACAACATCAAAAGATTTAGTAACTTTTTTGTGTGGAAAACATGGAGATGCTTGACGCTATTTGAGTTTTGAGTACTCTGACTTACAGTTAAGGTTATTTGAATTCAGAATTTCAAATGTTTTATTGATAGAATGTGTAATAGTTTAAATAGTTAGGATCAACTTTTTTTACAGTGACCTCATCAAAATTAAACCTACAATCATGGAGACCAGGTGTGATGAGCACAAACTCTGTATAAACAAAGTGCCCGTTGAAAGGCGTTAAATTGTTAGCGCTATAGTATAGCCACCCTTAAAAACAAAAAGCGTACAACGGCACGATGTAGAAAATGAACTAGAAGAGGAAATTTCAAATTTGTATGCAAATCGGCAGCTGGAAGTAAGAATTGCAAGGCTTTGTCATATTTTGAGCTTCAATTAACTTCCATTAAATCGATGGTGGATACCAACTCAATAGTATATTATACACAAGTTGGTGAAGACCATTATTATTGACCGAACACCAAATTCATTTCGCGAGTGGCTTTGCCCCGAGCGAAATAAGCAGCGAAACTTCCCCACCATGGTGTAATCGTTATGTCATCAGTCATTTTTGGTTGAGCGCGAATTTCAAACTTATGGCATTTAAATTCAAATGATTTCATTTTGATAGGTAATTTCAAGCAGTAATCTACGAGGCATACAAAATTATGTTGCACAAGTTTTTGTTGAACTATATCCCTAAATTCTCAACATATTT
This sequence comes from Galerucella calmariensis, assembly GCA_910591675.1. Classification (NCBI taxonomy): domain Eukaryota; kingdom Metazoa; phylum Arthropoda; class Insecta; order Coleoptera; family Chrysomelidae; genus Galerucella; species Galerucella calmariensis. The sequence goes on from CAJUYG010001435.1 coordinate 31,985, forward strand.
GAATTTGTTCATGATTGACCTAGGTTAATAATAAAAAAAACTATTAACTGATATAGAAATTCCACTTCCCAGTTGGCTAGAAGAAGCAATAATTGTCATCTTCACAGCTAGTAGAAGAAAAAATAATTAATCGATTAAACGAGTTCAAGTGCCATTAGGGACTTGAATTATTGGTGAAAAATATCTTTTTTCTCCAACCATAAAAAAATGTTGACATTTTTGTACTATTTTCGGGTGCAAAAGCCATCAATTCCCTAACCGTACAAGAATTTGCTCGTTGCTTAGCAACACTTTTAATCCTAGGATTAAAAACGCTACTTTTAATCAATTGAACTCTGAAGAAAAAAACATTGTCTCTTACAAACTTAGTAAAACAAACTAATTGGACTACTATATATAGGTATTTATTTGTTATTTACAGTGATATTGAATGTACAATTTGAACAATTATTGCCAAAGTTCAAAGCACCACTGAAATTATCACTAACAATTTTCGAACAATTCAAAAGATTTTCATTAATGTTAGAACAGCTCAAAATACTCTCCGTAACTGTTGATGAAACATGCGAGGAAATATCTGAACAGGTACTTGTACCTTCTTTGTCAGGTTGCAATATTTTTCTGGCAGTATTCTCTTTGTTCATACGTGATTCTTCAATATATCCTTCTGCTACCGTACTCGATTTCCAACCTCCATGTCTTTTAAGACAAGTGAGGTCACCGCCACTATCAATAAGAAGTGAAGCAGATGTTCTTCTTAGCGAATGTCCAGTATACTCCTTCCAATTTTCTAACTTCAAAAAGTTTGCAATTTCTTGCGGCACGGCACTAATTTTATGAATACCAACAACCATTCTTTAACATTTTTCATTAACATACTTCAAAAATAAACGACATTCCTGTATATTTGATGGCCGTAGTGCAACATATTTTCGAAATAAACGCAAATAATTATTGCCTATAAAGTGAACAAACGAGGTTTCTTGTTTTTTGTCTGCAAAATTTTCACGACCAGGACCGAGTCCATATCTTCAATGTCATCAATTTTCAAATGAACTAGTTCGTCACAACGCATAGCACCTCCAATTCCTAATACTAGAACAACGGTTCTGGTAAACTTCGCGACCCTCGGAATTTTATGATAATTTTAGATTTGTTTGAAAGCTTACCTTAAATAAAGCAGATTAGAACAAAAACTTCGCTGGATCATCCAGTAATTACTTCAAAAATCATGATTTTAGTTCAAAAAATTGTACTTTTTCAACACCAATTCATGCTATTTCACGAGAAATATTTTCACTTTAAACAGTAAAGGTCCTGAACTAAATCTGTTTCACTCAGAGCTTATGTCTAGATATCCTAGGTTCTCAAATTAGGATCAGGTGATACTTCCTAACGGCGTTGTCAAATGGTCTCAATTTTCTTTCAGCTGAATACATTGTAATAGATTGCATGAATATATCACAATATGCATTTATAACCATGAAAATTTATATAATAGTTAGGTTAACAATTATTCTCTTATTCTCTTGCTCCGTAATTAATGATATTTTAGTTACACTTTGATGTGTCAGTTGGTGGGGAAGCGGTATGTGTTGAATTATGATAATTTTTTTTTCTCTAGTAGAAATCCCATGAGGTCAGTCAATTTGAGGTGAAGAGATGTATTCCCTTCCCCTTCTCGAAAAAGTGTCTAAAATTTGTATTTCACATGGATGCTCGCCGGGTCGACGTTTCGCGCGCGCGAATTCCGAAACGTCGGCCCGTCGGCTGCGCTGCGCTCCGCCTCGCAACTGCAAATATTGCTCGTAAAAAAATATGCACTTTTAATCCTTATAATACAGTGTGTCGCATTTAAGATGAAGACACTCCCATATTTTCGCTGTTTGAAGAATTACAGATTCGGATTTTTGTTGAATCATACAGGTTGATGGGCCACATTTCTTGAAATAGTCAACTGAAATCTGAACTTTAAACTCAACCTACTACAATTTCACAAACAGGACCGCTTCTCGATATTTTGCTTCACGTAATAAATATCGAAAAATATTATTAAAAAAAGTTGTTCAGAATATTATGTTAACCCCACATACCAAATTTTTATGACAAAATTTGCATTTTTAATTTTTTCATTTTTTGGTCTAAGTATACAAAATTATTATTTATTTTGATAATTATTGTGCAGTGGAAATTAAAATCTTGAAACGGTGCATGTATTCAAATATTTTAGTGAAGCAATCAGCACTTTCAAAGGAATATTGATCAAATTAAACAATATCTTGTAATAATAAATGTGGGTGGGCACAAAATTTGAAAAATTAAAAATGCGAATTTTGTGAAGAATTTCGGTATGTGGGGTTGAAATGATATTCTGAACAACTTTTTCGAATATATTTTCTCGATATTTTTTAAGCGAAGCAAAATATCGAAAAGTGACCCCGTTTGTGGAATCGTAGTAGGCTGAGATTGAAGTTGAGATTTCAGTTGATTAACTTGAAAGATGTGGCCCATCAACATGTATGACTCTGCAAAAATTCAAATCTGTAATCTTTCAAACAGCGAAAATATGGGGGTGTCTTCATCTTAAATGCGACACACTGTATAATATACTATGTATTTCCTTGAACTAGAATATAATAAACAAACGTCTATTTCTCAGTAGATTTTCACATATGAGCATATCTCTATCAGTTTATTCACATTTTTATGTACAATTTGTTTGGTTATGACAACAAATATAATAGATATTTGCGATTGAAAAAAACCAGAAAAAACAATCACCAATAGTTGAACTTCCGGGTGCTGAAATTATTTATCCAACCACTTCATTGAAGCTATTTATATCAATTTATCTTTTAACCAGCTTCACAAACTCCTATCGAAAGTAAATGGGTTCGATTTAACAGTAGTTTTAGACATGGTGTCTAAAATAGCGAAACACTCGTTCAAACGTTACAATTCTATTTTAAAGTGGTCTTAAAATATATTGAAACGATTTATTCCCATAGAAAAACTCGAGTGCTTGAAACGCTGAGAAAACTGAGAAAATCGGGCTAAACTAAAAGCCCAGAAATAATGGCAAACACCTCAAGGATACACAATTACACAATTTCAGTAAAAAGTGTGATTTAATATAGACACGTTTGTCCAGAAATCTACGAATTAAAATGAAATCATTGGTAGGTACGTGGTCAGGTTTTGAAACAAATATAAATCATCTTAAACTAAGAGGAAATAGACGGAATCTAATAATAATAATAATTCTGCTGTGGATTGTAGCATCTACATTTTTGACTTCTCCTTCAATTTATAAGGTGAATATCTTTATAGCTGAGTACACATGACTAGAAAGTCAAGAAAACATTGTTGTATACTGTGTAAAAAATTTTTATTTAAAATTGCAGAGCGCTTTCGGCTATTAAGCCATCTTCAGTGCTATATCTGCAAGTAAGTAATAATATTTGGGAAATTTTAAAAAAGAAATTAGTAAAGAATTACTTACTCGTCAGATATGATACAAGAAACCTAATTAAATGTCGACGACACATTAACGTCACAATGATAAAATTACATTAAATTTAAAATTTAAAATAATCCCCTGATTGGGGTTAAACTGTCTTCATATTTTGAACATTTTTAATTTTAATTATAATCTACAGCTACTACACGAACACGTGTTAGTAGACCGGAAAACGAAGTGACACTACTACATAAGTCAAGTCGTGTCTTAGATAGTGTCTTAGATCGCAAAAAGAACTATACCTAAATGAAAATGCATCTAAACACGTAAACATCAGCACAGAGTACGTGTATGGCATCAGAGCAATGTATCCGATTGTGTCGTATTCTGATGTGTCGTGATAATGTGTCCTCATCTTAATTTATTGGTGTAATCTCCTAAAAATCTATTAAAGCATTTATTTTTAATATGTTTAGCAAAGCGATTGAATACTTTCGGATCCAATTAATGGTAATACACGTGTCAGACAGATTTATACATGAATAAATTTATTTTTCTATTAGTGGGAGGAGATGAACCTGTAATTTTGGCAACGGTTTCCAGAAATATTCAAATGATTTTGAGCAACCAATTTAGTTTAATAGATTACAATTTAATTTATATTTTAATGGACGCCTAACAGTGATCAAATAAATACTACGATAAGTGGATAAGCATTTTACTACTTTACGTACTTATTTCACAACGTATTTAAAAACAGCTCTGTGAACTCAAAATTAAAATTAAAATATTTGTTATATGTTGACCACCATATGATTGGTATTTATCACATATCGCAGTTAATATTCTAGGAATTGAATAATTACTAGACATGTCATTTCAGAGATTTATTAACTACTTTTAAAAATATGGACTGGTATAATAGAACATAGAAAAGTGCAAGGACCACTTTTTGTTCAGTTCCATTCCAAAACTGAGCAATTGTTTTTATATCCCGTGCATTGTTTATGTAGGGTGGCGCTGCTTCTTTCACTTAACCCTTCTACGCGGCCGGCTGCAACGCTGTAACGGTGTAACGGGACATGCTTTAGAATCAGTCTTTCCCAACGTGGGCGCTGCAGGCCTAAAGGGTGGCGGTAAGAGACCCACAAAAAAAAGGGGGCGTTGTGTAGGGCTTTGGGGTCGATTTATAATTTCATCTACCTAGCTAGGAAGACTCTTAGACACCGACTGAGCTCTCGACTCTCGACTACATCTTGTGAACTTCAACTAATATTAATTAAGATATAGCTCAAACTCGGTTCCATATAATAGACCGCGGGCAATCATGTTTAAGAAGTTTTTGTTAAATAATCCGATTTGTACATTTCTGTATCAATCGGCTGGTTCTATAATACTTGTTCTTGCTTGTCGAGTACGATTGGGCGTCGAATGAGATAAACGAGTTTATGCACGATTGTCTTATTCCTGTTGGTGCGCGCTGCTCAGTGCTGCCAGACGTGAGGTAAGAAATTATCGAGCCGCGTTGACAAAATTATCGGATTTTTCAGAAAATTATGTTGCACACAGAATAATTTAAAACAGGGGCCCTAATAAGAAAATATTATGCACGAATTTTTTAAAATTTATTTTATTAATAATAAAATGTTTCTGGTGAAATATAAAAACTTAAAAACATAAATTATGTGATAAAATATATAAAAAAAGAAACAAAAACATACATTCTATTACTCTTCTAAACATTAACCCAACGTAACATCTCGAAAAAAATCAGACTGGGTGTTGGATCCGTTTTCAAATGTCAACACAGCAATGTCACCTCAGCTGGAAGAAGAACTTATAGAGTTGACAACAAACGAAGAAATAAAAATCAAGTTCAAAAATGGATATCAAGAATTTTGGCTACAAAAACCGATCCCGCAAATTGTACCCTGGATTGTGGTCAATTGTTCAACGATTTTTGATAGCATTCCCATCGTCATATTTGTGTGAACGTGGATTTAGTGCTGTGGCAACGCTGCTTACTAAAAAGAGAAATCGTTTGCGTGTTACCGAACGTGGCGACTTGCGGCTGTTTTTGAGTAAATTGGAACCTGATATCAACAAACTTATTGAACAGCATCAGATTCAACCTTCACATTAGTTTTTATATAAGAATTGATTATGTTTGTTTTATTTTCAATAAAAGATACTCTGTCCGAATACTATAAAGTTGTGTTTTAATAATCAGTTATAAGTACTTAGCGGTTTTTAAGTATGTTTAAAAAGGGGGGCGTTAAAAAATAATTTATTCTTAAAGTGGGCAGTAGACAAAAAAAGGTTGGGAACCTATATTAGATGAACCACAGTATACCAAAACAACCAGTAGCGTCGCGCATCGCTTGTTCGCAATAATTTTATTTGGCCTTGAAACGGCCAATCGGGTTTAGATACGAGGTCCGTATTAACTAACAGTTCTACTTTTTGGACAGGGAAGGATTAGTATAATTCAAAGTTGTTAAATTTTTGTTTCGAAGAAAATGTTATTAAGAAGATTAATGTTGTGAATAATATATAACAAATAATTTGAACATGTTACAAGGGAAAAACTCTAGAGAATTTAGAATCGGCAACAATAGCAAAGCAAATTATAATGAAACAGATGATTTTTATTAAATACCTAGTTAAAATCCACAATACAATAATATTCAATTACAAATTAAAATTACATTTCATTAAATGTGACGTCAAATAATTAACTTATCCTTATTACCTTTTTTGAAATTTATATCTCTGTCTTTAATGGCCGTTTGCACCAATAGAAGCATAAGCTCAGAATAGATATGGTGAGTTTAAAATAAATTTAAGGGTCGCTTGGTTAAAGTTCAGTTGCACCAATGTTTTTGTTCAGCTTTTTAGCTGAATGTTTAATACATTTGTCAACCTCGCTATTTAAGTTGAGTTTTATTTATTTCTCCAGGGTCTAGTGGCTTTTCATTTTTGTGGTTTGGAACAAAGTATTAAAAGCTGTTAAAAGTAAATTCTTTCAGAAATCAAAGTATTCTATTCTCGTTTTTTAAATAAATTAAATAAATAAATTGCTTACAATGGAAAACACAGGAAAAAATAAGAAAATCAGATTGGCAAATTATACAGTCCGGGAAAAATAATTACTAATATCCTTAGCTGCAAAATACAAAAAGGTTATTGAAAATAAGAAAACTGATGGCCTGTCTGGGCTTACAAATTTTCCGGATGCTTCAAAGAATCTTCTAGCATTTCTACGAGTTGTAAAACAGTTGGCTTGGTCAAGCGAAACCTTTGGAAAAGGGTTTTTTCATCCAATTCCACATAATAGTTTTTACGGTTGTACCGTCTTCTTGGAAGTCCATTTTTATGAATATCCAATACTTCCAGATCATCCTCAATAAACATCCGTCTTCAAAAATGAAAAAAAAAACCGAAAACAGAGAAATCATTGACATGTATGTCAATGAAAACACAAGAATGTTAGGTTAGAAATATCCACCTTGAGGATAAGTGGAGAATAAGCGAGCGATTTTCAGCTTAGCTAGGTCAAGCTTAAAATGACCAGTTGTTCATGGTGCAAAGCAAAACTTTCTCAAAGCGCCACTTAACTTTAGGTCTACTTAAATAACAATTGGTGCAAACGATCATAAGTTTATAATATAATCGAACTCTTATATATAAATGTATAATAAATAAAACAGGAAAACAGGGAAATTTAAAAAATCTTTTTTTTTCATATATGAATATAATTTACTTTTACAGTTCTTAACTTTATTCATCTTATTTGATGACTGTCACTCAAAAAAAAATCACACCACGCCACTGCTTACGCGACTAATGGCCGTTTGCACCAATAAAAGCATAAGCTTAGAATAGCTATGGCGAGTTTAAAATTTAAGGGTCGCTTAAATAAAGTTTAGTTGCACCAATGTTTTAGCTCTGCTTCTTAGCTAAGTATTTAAAACATTTGTCAACCTCGCTATTTAAGTTTAAGTTTTATTTATTTCTCCATGGTTTCTAGTGACTTTTCGTTTTTGTGATTTGAAATAACGTATTACACAGAAAGAAATATCGAACCTTATATGAATCACCAGCTGGTATTGACCGGAATAGATCGATTTTAATCACAAATTTGATCTATTTGATCAAACTAAGCATTACTATAATTATTTTGGTAGCATCGTTACTATTAATAAGGTGATTGTATTAATCACATTAGCGCATAGTTATTGATGTTTACGGAAATCAATATAATGTTTCTATGATGAATGTAAGGATTTCAATGATTGTTATAATGTCTGTGATAATTAACCTCTAAAGAACAACTTGATCACAGCTATGCATTAAGTTGATGTATAAGTGATTGAATAAAACGGTTGAACTCAAATCCATTTCCAAAGTAAATAAACCAATCACTTTTTTGATTGAATTAATGCTACTGTTTTGATCATTTTAATACTTTAAATAATTACGATAATTACTAAGAATTATTGACTTTCCGTAAAACCCACCCTATAGATACCTGTTTCAATAGCAAGACACTAATTGCAAGTGAGCCGAGACTCTGATTTGTTTTCGAGTGAGTGAAGTGAAAACATGTGGTTTCGCGTTGGTGACAATTTTGATTTTTGATTTTGCATTAAAATTGTTACTGTGTTTAAGTGGTAGGTAAGTGATCTAAAAATTATGTGGAGCATCATCAAAACAAAGGGACACTTTTGGATTGGAGAACTGAATTTCCTGCAATATTATCCTTTCTTGGAGATGAGCAGCACGTCAAAGATAAAAACATCAAAACAATGTTGAATAGACTGACGACTGTAACTGATAATGAAAGTAAGAATTTATAGTTTTACGCATAACCTGAAACGTAGTTTACAAATGAAAATCTATTATTTTAGATAATTTAGATGGATGTGATGCCGCCTTGTTGTGGAGCCTTCATGATTATATGGTACCTACCAATAAAATGGGAATGGAATGTACATAGTTTTGAAATACACTTTTTTAAGTTTGAGAATGATCGTTCATGCGCAAAAGTAAATATACTCTAAGAATATTTGAAGAACAATAGAAATATATCAGTTAATAATATTTTTTTTATTATAACCCATATTCCTATTACCTTGCTTTGCATATAAACAAAAATAATAGGTATAAGACTCTTGATAATTTCACTGTAGTAATACTCTTGGTAGTATAAGTTTCGATGTACATTGTATCATTTTCAAGGGATTTCACACAGTAAGAACAGAAAAAATATATTTACAAACGACATCATAAGTGATACGATTTTTATATAAGTAGGTACCTACTGTATGCGCATGTTTCACAGTTTCTAACTATACCAATTCTAAATCTTTATCCAGCTATAGTAGGATTAGCAAAAATTTCTCATCTGCAAAAAGTTTAAGGTCTTCATTATTGCCTGAAGTCATAATTCAAACAGCTAATTTTGGGAACTAGGTAAGTCTTGCATGAGCCACAATTTATAGGCTCTACAGTACAAGCGCTCTTTAATACAAGAATATGGATTGAATTGATGATTTTGATGTATAATGTCAGCAGATAATGAGTTAGATTAATTTGATAAGCTATTGGCTCAATCATGCACACATTATTATTGTTGAAAACATTGCAGGCGAGCACTCATCTCTAAAAAATATAGGCAGCCACTAAGGATACGTACACGTTTCGAACTTATTGTATGTTTCAATCAGTAAGTACAAAATATATAACGTTTAAATCAATTACAATAACGATTAGGTTAATTTCTAGTGGTGATAAATTTTGCTCTCCAAATTAATAAACAATATGATAGGATTGATGTTGATGATGATTATTTACTGGACAGAGGGGATCAAGTTTGTTCTTCAAGTTAATAAACAAAACGATTGGATTGATGTCTACAATGATTGTTTACTGATCTGTGGACATCAATATCGATCTTCATATTTACAACGAATCAATAACTTGTGTGATTGTATTAATACTTGGTGATTAGTCAATTACATGCAAGTGATTATCTTAATCACATTGCGCATCGGCTGAGTTTTATGGATCAGATTGATTGATTCAATCCATTTTTTGATTGTATAGTGGCTACTTTTTCTTTCTGTGTAAAAGCTGTTAAAAGTCAATTCCTTGAGAATCGAAGGATTTTATTCTTGTTTTTTAAATGAGAAAATTGTTTATAATGGAAAACACAGTATTTTGCTCAAACTTGTTTATTTGAGGCAAAAACATTCAAACAAACCGAATCTAGATAAAATCCCTCGTCCTAACGGACTCGTGATTTTATCAATCGGTTTGTTTCCATATTCTTGCCAAATAAACAAGTTTTCGTGAAAAAGAAAAAATTATCGATAAAATTTGAAGCACTCGTGGTATTACCTTTGATAATTTTCCGAGTTAGATTCTGTAATAATGTTGTTACGTTAAAATCTAGGGACAAAACAAAACGATAATATTTTCACAATTTTATAAAGGTTGGTATAATTTTTGACATCTGTAGCTGTTTTGTTAGGTTAGGAAAGGATTTTTGATTGACATTCACGTACCTAACTTTTATTATGGAAAAGGACAAAGTAAAAATCGGTCCATTAAGACAACAAGGTCACAGTATATAATGTATTTGGATGAATTGATTACAAATGAAGCCTTCAGGGACAACAAATTGATCGGCTAACGTAAGATTGTGATGACCCAGTTAAATAATTTACACCCACAGATTTTTGATAACTCCCATGAGCTAAGAAATGAATGGTTGTGAAAACCTAACTATGGGAGGTGTTCTAGTATTACGAATACCATGATTCAAATAATGCAACAAGTCCTGGAATAATTCATAAGCAGCTTCACTGTTTACTCGATACATCTGCTGGAAAACTTTCTCAGGCAACTCAAAGGGGTTACTTCGGTCTCTTAAGACACGAAAATTAGTCCTTCGTGTCTGTCTAAAAATATCACATGTGTATAGTTTAGATTATTTTTCAACCCTTATATGAATTTACCTTCTATTCAATTCATCCAAAACAATACGTAGCCGTTGATCCATTTTGAATAAAATATGATCTTTGTATAAGGAACAACGTTTTCAAGATATTGAAAAAAAAGACACAACAAACCTCTTAACCAAAGACTTGCTAACCCGATTACGACTGCTGCATAGCTGACGTTCGTCAACGACATAATATTAGCCATTTTGTCGTTATCTAACAGGGGTCGTTACGATACTGAATATATAAAGTCGTTCAGTAACGATAATCGTCCACGAACGACATCGTTACTAATTACAGAATAGGCCCCTAAACCGAAATAGAACGCCGTCCTTGCTGAACTTGGCAGGTTTCTAAGCCGAAATGGCGAGCTGCGCACAACCGATGCGTGAAGTTGGGATGCACTACTGGTTGTTTTGGTATACTGTGGATGAACGATACATTCTGAGGTGATGGAATGAAACTAACACTTCAAAATTACAGTTCCACTTTGTTGACTGATAAAAGTACCTAATTTATGAACATCGCTAGGCGTAATATTCGGAGTAATTTATTTCAATTTGCCATTCCTGGTAATTTTTCTACAACTAAATATAAATAATTTCTTGTTAAATTTATCTATCACTGGACATTTATTTTAAGAAAAGAATTGTTCTTTATGTTGACTTGTTCACAACACTTTGCACTCTCGAACGCTACATAAAACTTTTACGGAGTTTTCAGACAGTGGCTAGAGAGAAGAAAATATATTGAGAAAGTCGGATGAATCTATGATTGTATTTTATCAGCGAGATCTGTATTTACTTTTCCCGCAAAAAAGCAATGTGAGTAATTCCAATTCCAAAGAGCTCAAGTGTGCTATCCATAAATTCAATATACAATATCTAAACATCAACTGCACAGTAATAGATTTATAATTTCTTTTCTTATTTTTGGGAATCAAACCACAATAATGTTTTTTATTTTTTTTATTTCGACGTTTCGGTAGCGTTTCAGCTACCGTTGTCAAGATTAACTTATAATAAAATTTTTGGTCCCTATCTGACACAACGAAAAAAATATGACAACTAGACAATCAATAATATTTTGAAGTTCAAGACTACAAAACTTTGTTGTCAACTTTTTATTAAGGTCCATTCATAGTAGATTTGCAGGTATATACGGTGAGACTTGGTCTCGCCCAAATTTGTATAATTTGTTTTGCTCAGAGTCGCTTACGTTCCATAAGTGTTAACTGTGTTGTGAAAAATGTCTTCAAGCTTCACCCCCGTAAAGTGTAAGAGCGTGCTTAGCTTACAAACGAAGACTGTAGTGTTAAATGTGCATGATGCTGTTGTACATCAAATACCGGCTGCTACTGTTAGAAATATAGTTTCGACATGTTCCAATATGACAGGAGTTGGTGAATCTACTATTTACAGGCTTCTAAGGGAGAGGAAGAATGGAAATATTTCTCCACCTAAAAAGTCAACTGGAAGAAAACCACTTGACCTTGATGAACATATGCAAAATACAATAAGACGAAAGGTAAACGAATTATATTTTAAAAAGGAGATCCCAATCCTCGACATAATTCTAAGAATGGTAAAGAAGGACGAGAATTTGCCTGACATAGGGCGAAAAACTTTGTGGAAAATATTACACAAATTAAATTTTATTTGGGAGAAGCAAAGTCGCAAATCAGTGCTAATCGACAACGAGCAAATAATATGTTGGAGACGACAGTATGTATGAGATATCCGAAAATACGGACAGGAAGGAAGACAAATCTATTATCTAGATGAGATATGGCACAATGGAGGACATTCAGTGAAAAAATATGGCAGGACAAAAGTATTAAAACCAGTCGTCAAGCTTTCATAGAAGGTTTATCCACTGGACTGAAAACTCCTATCGGTAAAGGTCGCCGACTAATAATAACGCATATTGGATGCAATCAAGGGTTCGTTGAAGGTGGTTTACTGGAGTTTCGGTCAACATCAACCAAAGACTATCATGAAGAAATGTCTGCAGATTTTTTTGAAGAGTATTTTACACAAATGGTCGAATTAATTCCAAATAATGCTGTAATCGTTATGGACAATGCCACTTATCATTCGCGATTAACAGAAAATCTTCCATCTAACTCTTGGAGAAAAGCTGATATTAGAAACTGGTTAATCGTAAAAGATATACTATTTAAAGTTGATAAAAAAGAAGTTTTAAAGGTTGCTTCAGATCACAAGCTACAATTCAAAAAGTTTTTTATTGATGAAATAGCCAAGAATCGTGGGATAATAGTGCTTCGTTTGCCGCCATACCATTGTGAATTAAATGCGATAGAGTTAATATGGGCCCAAATGAAAGGTTATGTAGCTAGACATAATAAAACATTTAAAATGAAAGATGTTCGTGAACTAATGAAGTACTTATTGACAACAATAACTCAAGAGAACTGGAGAGATGCTGTGAATCATGTAATTAAAGAGGAAGAGAAAATGTGGGTTTTAGATAATCTCATAGAACAAACTATAGAACCGATAGTGATCTCTCTCAACGAGTCTTCGGATGATTCTTGTATGGCCAGCGAAGAGGATGATACTATAGATTGAATTTTATATTTCCTATAAATGGTATGTTTACTTTACTTGACATACATTAATTCATTGTCAATAAATTTGAATTATGAAAATTAAACTATATTTTCTTTAATTAATTTAATTTAATAATCTAATTAAATAAGCAGAATAAACTAATATCGTAATCTCCGCCACTGCCGCAATATTTATCGTTTATCTGGCATTGCTCAGTTTTATTACCATATTGTATTTTGAGCTGAAACAGGGATGTATAGATAACCAAAACAGACACCTACTTGTTTTGCATTAGAATTTTAGTATTTACTTGTAAAATTCTTAGGGTCACTCCCCACTTCTTAGTGCCCTCCTGTTATTCTAGAATTCCTCGTCTAGACCCGGAGAGTAGTGGTTTGTTATTTCAGTCTTGTCTCTGCAGTCTGGTGGCTAACGCGTGCTAGATTTTGCAGCACTTGCTAGAATCCGTTTCACACAAGAAGAACCCACTAGAAGTCTAGAAATTGCAGTCGTATGTTCGAAGAAGCTGCACATAACAATATCTCAACATCAATTCATATTGATGTTGAGATATTGTTATGTGCAGCTTCTTCGCGCCTATGACTGCAGCTTCCAGACTTCTAGTGGGTTTTTCTTTTGTGAAACGGAGTCATATGATGCCAGTAGATCTGCCTGGGTTTCATACTACAGTTTGTTTGTTCCACATCAGTCTTCTAGGAGTTAATCTTCCTATTAACAGATCTTTACATTTCGAAATACTTCTACAACTTACCTATTCAATAAATGTTCCTCCAGACTACGCTGCTTGTCACAGTCGTTTCTATGGTTATGACCGTAATAACCTTCTGCGCAGTCAGATAACATATAGGTGAGTTACCAAGTGCGGTATGGAGACGTCTATCACCTCATTCATTCCAAATCTTCAAATTTAGTTGAATTCTTAACGATTACGAATTGTTGAAAATATTTTCAATAGAATTTTATTCCAACCGACTTTCCACATTTATTTACAGATACGTTTTGCGTGTTTACGCATTCAATGAAATTTATATCTTTATTTTCACTTTCCAGATAATAATCTACATTCATAATATAAACGTTCGGCAATAAAATACGTTTTTTGGTGTCTAAATTCGTATATTTAGGCCATTTTCGAGCCGTCTCCGTTGTATTATCAATTATACTGCATTATGATAGTTTGCGTGTCTACTGGTGATTTGTAAATATTTTTGGTTAATATAAGAAGAGACTTTTGATATACCAACCATTGTAATTTAATGTTTTCTCTTATCTTTATGCGAAAGTCGTAACTTGTTGTTGAAAAAGGGATACAGAATAATATAACTATTGTTTTAATGAAAGTAAAGTCGAAGACTTTCCAAAGCACGATATTTCTATTAACGACAGCTGTACAGCAAACACAATCAATATACCTGCATAATTTCGGTCAATGTATCAAAAAAACGAGCTTGGTAATGCACTACACAGAAATTCACTAGCGAAAATTACTTCCAACGAAGTATTACATTTAAAACGAATGGACTTATGAAATTGAAAGGTGGTGATAGAATGAGATTATTTAGCGGACTTTATTTGGATTACATGTGACGTTTTAATTAATTTTTTCATATAAAGCCATTTGGGAGCTGCAGCCCTTTTTTTTTAAAGTGGAGGAAAAGTGGAGTTTTACAGATGCGTTGGAAAGTATGATGGATTTACTGATTTTTGTGAAAGTATATGGAGTGCTTTGGGAACCTTCGTGGAAGTATAGCTTCAGGAACCAAGAGGTTTTCAAAGCCTGCAGTATTCCAGGATCTTCTGTCTGTTGTGTTTGCCACCTCCGCTTTTCCCCTTTACAGGAGTTGTGGTGACAAAGAAGGTTTCAGGGAAAAAAATAAACTTTCAAAAGTTGTACTACCCGGTTTCTCAACGGAGAGGGTTCGAGGTAAATTAAATAAACAATTATTTGCGGTTTCAATAAATGTTTAATGTTAATTAAATAGATAGTCACACAGTTTTTACGACTTACACCAGTCTAGGAGTAGAGCGGGCCTGATAGTAGGTGGTTTGTACCGTAGACCTACTTAATCCAGGCGTTATACACCAAAAATCGCCTTTTTGCGATAATCGCTGGTATCAGCTTGAAACTTTGTATAAAGGTTGCAAAAAATACGTGCAATAAAATAGTACTAACCCGCAAATGCAAAACCTTGCACGACATTGTTTAAATGACAATATATTGTGCTATTTTCTAGTAGAATTACTCGTTCATTCGTGAATATCTTTTTTGCTCTTGATTATAAAGGAAAAATGTAAAATACTTTTTTTTTGTCTTCTAAAACCGAACAATATGAAACCAACAGCGTCGAAAAATATTGATTAGATCAAAAGTTATTGATGATTAAGTTTAAATAAACATTAGTTAGATTAAACAATATTAGATTATTTTGTTAACAATGACAATATCCTGTTATTGTGCTTAATTACTGTACTCCGTCAACAGATCACGTGTGCCAAACCCGCAATCGGTAAGTTGAACAGCTAATGAGTTATAGCGTTATAAACCAATTGACGTAGCATTTTTTTGCAATAAACCTGTACCACTTTGTCACTTTCCCTGCATGACGCTGATTTTTTCTAAGGTAGATTACGTACGGTGTAATCGAGCGGCGTCGTTATTTTTTCAAAAATTGCATTTGCACGGCCAAGATAATTATTTAATTATACGCCCTTGCTTCTAAAATGCAATATATTGTTAATGAGACCTGATTTTGTAACTTTTGACAACGCTCATCGATAGGAAATTGAATGAGCTTTCAATAACACTAAACAAAATCAACTTTCGTTAATAAACAACCGAGATATAAGCCGGCAAAGTTGACAGTCAATTGTTCAACAATTTGGGCGAGTAGAGGTAAAAAAAAAATACGAGCACGACCGGGAGACGGACTGCTTTCATCACTCGAAAGATCATCCGATTAAATAGACAATATCTGCGGAAAAAAAAATTGTTAAAACTCGGGAATGCGTGGAAAATATCAGCTGCTGCCGTCGGCCGAGGAGTGGGGGAAGCGCTCGAGCCGCTCGACCGACTCGCTGAAAATCTTCACGCAGCCATTCAAATTGAACGGTGCTACTTAAAGTCGACTTTTCTTGGGATCCAATAAAGATATTTGGATGATTTTTTTTTTGATTCCATACCTCGCGACGAGAGAAATCTATTGCCGTTGTCGAAAATCAATAAATATTGAAACCTGAGTAGATGCGTTTGCGTCAAACAAAGTATACATTTTTTGTTATCTTATTTGTAGAAAAACAATGTTATTTTTATAAATAATAAATGAATGTTACTGTATGATTAACAAAAAAAGCTTCTTTCTTGTCTACGGTATACAAATTAATATTAAACACCAGGGAAAGTGACAAAGTGGTACAGGTTTATTGCAAAAAAATGCTACGTCAATTTGTTTATAACGCTATAACTCATTAACTATTCAACTTACCGATTGCGAGTTTGGCACACGTGATCTGTTGACGGAGTACAGTAATTAAGCACAATTACAGGGTATTGTCATTCTTAACAAAATAATCTAATATTGTTTAATCTAACTAATGTTTATTTAAACTTAATCATTAATAACTTTTGATCTAATCAGTATTTTTCGACGCGGTTGGTTTCATATTGTTCGTTTTTAGAAGACAAAAAAAAGTATTTTACATTTTTCCTTTATAATCAAGAGCAAAAAAGATATTCACGAATGAACGAATCATTCTACTAGAAAATAGCACAATATTGTCATTTAAACAATGTCGTGCAAGGTTTTGCATTTGCGGGTTAGTACCTACTATTTTATTGCACGTATTTTTTGCAACCTATATACAAAGTTTCAAGCTGATACCAGCGATTATCGCGCTAAACTCTAAATCACCTGGACTATACTGCTAGCTGTCGATGTCAAATGACAATCGAGAGCACGTTGTTAAAATTTCAGACTAACCTAGTAAAATATCAAATAAATGAAATGGGTAAGACTAATAAGCACAAATGGTCTCAGCTATGTGTCAAAATTCTCTTCTATACTAAAAAGGTAGGTAACTAGACTAGTTTATAGAATCGATTCCAAGAGTATACTTTTGGATTACACTGAGATATTAGTATTAAGAGCTATTAACTAAAAGTGTACAAAAGCTGTAGTCCCAAAAGGTTACATTAATTTTTAGGGGTGTATGGGAAGTTTCAACTCCCTACCGAATTGGGCGATATAACCAATAGTCTCTGCAATTGTTGTCTTCAATCTATACTGTCCCAACGAACAGCAAGCACAGGACATATAGTGATAAATAGGAATGATCTTACTTGCAAGGCTCCAGGTGCTGTGTAATCGATAGGTTGGAGGAATTAGACGAAGGGGCCTGGCCCTCTAATGGTGAGTTCTCTGCTACTCGTAGATCTATCTATTAATTATTCCTATTGCCTTAAAGAAAAGACGTCTGTGTAGATGACGAGGAAGGGTGATGATGAGGACAACAATGATTCAGACACGACTGGATCTATGAAGACGGCCGTAAATAAGACCATGAATTAGACCAAGAATAGGATCCGGAATAAGACCCGGAATAAAAGATCTGAAATACGAGACTCCCATGATGACTAGGTCAGTAAGATAGAAGAGCGGGTACTTACCAGGGATGGAGTGTGACCTCAATGTTTTATTCCTTTTCCTGTTAGAAGGAAATCCGCTAGCTGCGATTGAATAGCCACTTAAGGTATTACTTAATATATCTAACAGGTTTTAGTTGTAACTGGGCTAGATCCGAAATTATTTCAAAAGAGCACAAAGAGAGTGACCACTTTAAAGCACCAGAACACAAAAAAAAGGAGGATTATGGACCAGTCCAAACCTCACAAGGTCCAGGTCAGTCTTCTTCTACTTAATACCCCTTAGTAACAGGTGGGAAGGTCAAAGGTTAACTAATAGGTAGCTGGACAGTTCATTGAACTTTACTTGATAGGTCAGAGGCCTCTTGAAGATTTATGTTACTTGTCAGAAAATGTAAACACAATCAAATAAAGTATGGTAATAATGAATGATTCTTAACTATTTCCGATGTAGTGGATGGTATCAGAGCAATATAAATAGGGTGAGTGGTGGATCTCTTTCATATTCGTAAAAACTATTTATATTAATTAAATTGAATGGTTAACATTAGAAACTATCTGATAAATGTGTAATTGAAAACGTTGTTTTCTTAAAAGGAATGAAGGAGAGGATATGTTTATTAATGTGCTTCGTAGATAAATACCTTGCCTGTTTCATGGCAAATATGACGATGCTAGATAGAAAATTAATACTCCATGTATATTTCATTATCGCTTCTAAATCATCGTCTTCATTCAAGCAAATAACGCGGATGTGCTTCTCCTAAACACAATTGACTTTTCGCATCCCTGATTTTTCATATTTACACGTATTACGCTGTTTGACGAAGAATAAAATATATTTGGAAATGCAAACTGAAAGAATTTTCCTCATGTATATATTTATAATACTACAATGCGTTTTCCACTTGATTTTCGGTGAAAATCTGCTGGAAATTACACGGTTTTGGTTCGTTGCCTAGAAAAATCACTGTCAATGTCATAACATAATGATAAGAATAAATTCTCAGTAGTTATATCCCTGATCGGACATTGATAATCAACGAGATGATTTTATGACAATCGAAAGCTTGGTAACGAACTTGACAAATTCAGAGAGACAAGCTACGGATGAATACCTAGCAAATATATTCATAGATTGAGCGTGAAATATGCGGAAAATGTAAGGAGCAGTACTTAACAAATACTAATGGAAAAGTATAATGAATATGGAAGGAAAATCAATCCATTTCGGGACGTAGCTTAACGGGGAGAGTGAGAATTTATAAATGGAAGAAGCTTCAATCCAATCCAAAGAGGAGAAGACAGATATCTAAATACTTCTGCCACAATACAATACAATGAGTTTGGAAAACTAGTGACATATTCGATGAAAATACACCAGGGCCGGTATTCTCAGGCCCTCGCTTGGTGCGATATCGATGTCGTTGAATGCGAGGGGATCGAAATTCATTACGGACTCGTTTCTCATGCCCTCTCCTCGAAATTGGAACTGCTTTATTTCAATCGCATTCGCAGCATTGACATATTATATGTCGATGATTCGCATGTAAATAGACAATTCTAATCTTTAGTTTCTAGATCTAGAAGAAGCAGAAGAAAATGTTGCAGAGCCCCACCGAGTTGTTTTAAGAGATCCTCTGACACAACTCAGTGATACCAATTTTAGAAAATATTTCGGCTGACCAAGGAAACTTTTAGATAGGTCTTGGGGTTTTCCTTCATTATTTCTACGAGAGTGGCTTTTTGGTCATTTCCAATCTTCATCATTTAAATTTGAATTCAAAGCACAGAAATAAAAACTATCTTGACATTAATGTCAAAAAGTCAAAATACGTTGAAATGAAGAGTGGAGTGAGTTGAGAATAGGGCCCCTGCTGGTCCAATATATCTTATGTATTTTCCCCTTCGGATAGATCATTTGTTGGCCAAACAACAATCAAAATGCATTTAAGCTGTTTCTAGGGCTTAAGTGCTTTTAAGAGCCTCTCCACTAAGACATATGCAGATTTAGTGTGTATGCTCTACTGTTTTCCTAGAGTTCGTTGTCTAGTCACTTCATTTAAATTGTCATGGAGACCAGATAAGGAGAACTAACCCATACGGGAGAATTGACAAAATCTTACATTTATACATGAAATTAATTCCGGGAGGCGTAGATATTCACTATCACTACTGTTGTCCATTTTTTTCTCCTATAATACGAAAAATTATGATTTTATAATTATTTTGACGTTTCAAATGACGCGCTGTCAAAAGCGATTTGCGTTCTTAGGTATTTGACGTTTTAAAGACACGATTTGATTTATTCATTTTAATTCATTTTAGCGTGAATTCTGATAATAATAGAATGTGATTGGCTAACGAGAGTGAATTCTTTTTATTATTTACTGGTGTGAAGAATCTACATCATTATGCAGCTAAATATGTGGAAATAATTTGTGCGTTATTATTTAGTCGTGGAGAAAATATATTCTTCCAAAAGTATTAAAATATACTCGGAAATATCGAATCTTCAGGTCCACTTTCCACATTCCACTTTACGTTGACTTTTAGAAATAAAAAAAAGCACACACAAACACGTAATGGTCTCAAACAAACATATATATTCTTCAACGAGTGCAGAATGATGGCTATTATTCACGCGTATGAAGTTTCCAAAACGAGCGAGCGCAGCGAGTGAGTTTTGGAATCATCCAAGTGAATAATAGCCATTCTACACAAGTGAAAGACTATACTTTTTCCACGACTAAAAAGAAAAAACTTCCAGTGAGGATCAAACCTCGATCGTCCGCGCCATAGTCAACCACCACCAGGCTATAGAGCATATTTATAAAAATGTAAAGAATAAATAATGAGTATACGTAACTCATATTTTTAATCCGAACCCTTACATTTATAAATGAAATGAATTCCGGGAGGCGTATATATTCACTATCGCTACTGTTGTCCATTTTTTTCTCTTATAATACGTAAAATTATGATTATATAATTATTTTGACGTTTCAAATGACGCGCTGTCAAAAGCGATTTGCGTTCTTAGGTATTTGACGTTTTAAAGAGACGATTTGATTTATTCATTTTAATTAATTTTAGCGCGAATTCTGATAAAAATAGAATGTGATTTGCTAACGAGAGTGAATTCTTTTTATTATTCACTGGTGTGAAGAATTTATATCATTATGCAGCTAAATATGTAAAAATAATTTGTGCGTTATTATTTAGTCGTGGAGAAATGATACTCATAACCTAATGCAATACCGGCCATATTGACATAAGTAAACACACGAGATATGACATCACACGTATCATCGGTAGCGTTGAAATTTGAAATTTATTTTAAAATTTGGGAGGTAATTTTCAATGGAAACTGGTTTATTTCCTATTATTAGTAATTTTTGATATCATATTTCCTATTATAAATTAATATCCAAGCCAAATATGAAATATGCGGGTACTCTATTGCACACAAAATTTTGTTAATCAAATTACTTGACAATGAAAAGGCAGCATTTAATTTGACGTATCAACAATATTTACCACATTTCGGTTTAGTCTCGATAAAAAAATACGCCAACAAAGTTTTTTTTTCGAATGTGACATCGAAATTCATTTCCATTTTATCACCAATATCGTATTTCATAACCGGCATTGAAAAATACTGTCTTTAAAAGAACCTATCTACTTTTCCTTTTGAAAATTCGTATAGAATACGTGCGTTCCATTTTTTATCTCTATATCCACACTCGCACGTTTTCTTCCAACATCTGCTCTCATTAATGACCGCAAAAAATTCTATGATATATTAACCGCTGAACGACTAGCGATCTCGCCACTCGCCACTTTATAATCTAATGACGTAAGTTTTGTACATGATTAATATTTTTCGCGTGACTAGACAATCTAATTATGACGTTATTTAATTTTTTCTAATATAGTGAAAGCTCTTCATTCCCTAAATATGCCGCGAATACAGAAACTGTGAGTATGGAGGAGTAATTTATAAGGGATTATAGCGAATACGTTCCTAGGTGACAGAATCAAAAGCAAATATATTAGTATATTAAAGTATAAGTGGATATTAAGGTCTTTAAAACACGCGCGATTTTTCGAGCACTACGGCGAAGCCGGAGTGCTCGAAATAGTGCAAGTGTTTTAAAGACCAGTTATCCACGAATACTTTACGCTTTTTTTTTATTGGAAATGAAAACTAAATATCAAATGGTTGAATTCGTGACGTATATGATGTATACCTTGCGTTGTCATGGAAATGAGAAAAACATAAACTAATTTGTATTTTGATGAAAGTTCAACCTTATTGAGTTCTGTGAATGTCAAAAGTTTTAATTTAAATACCATTTCCTAAGATTTCAGAAATCGAAATATTAATATTTCAAACAATACCAACGGCACTTTCCATTTTAATTTATAAATTTGACATTGTTAAATATTGTTCGAATAAAAGTTGTGACGTTACAAACTACTCCTGTCAGATCAATAATAAAAAAATTGTCATTTAGACATGATTTAGACAATATATTTAGACTTCGTTTCTCGAGTTGTTGATGTTGCCACGATAAATTTAAAACACGCGCGTTTTTTAAAGTTCGATTTAAACACGCTAAGGCGTGCTTTAAATAGGTAAAATGGTTCACCAATAAAAAAAATCAATTCAATTGAAGTTTTTGACCATATTATTAAATTGTTATCTCCAGGCTATAGGCATTGGTTTAAAGAATTTTTTAATTTTATCTTGCTATTTAGTTTTAAAAAGCTCCTTCAGTTCAGATTGATATTCAGCAGTAGCATTAGCAATTTTCCTCTTAGACGGATCAATTTTCGGATTAATTTCCATAGAGCTCAATATTGCCAAACCTTCACCAAGTTTTTATTTCAAATGAAATGTCACATTTGCAGTGCTTGTTGAAGCCTTTTCTTCAATGGGCTGTGAATTTAACATTTCCTCCAAGTCGGTTTCAGTCAAATCTCCATTTTGGTATTCAAGCAGCTTCTGAAAGTCACTTGATTTTATCTGTTCGAACCCATTTCATCCTATTCCATTAGCAGTTTCGGCTATAGCTGCAATCAAAGTTTGAATTTGCACCGATTATTCGTCATTTTCCGCAGTCAGATCAGGTTATAGTTTTTTCTAGCATTGGTTTTAATATGTATGGCTTCATTTCTTCCAAAGATTCTGTTATGTTTACGTTTTGTTATGTCGTATAAGAATTACATTTCTTACTAAGTATCCAAAATGATTTTCAAGGTTAGTTCAATGTAATAAAGCTCAAATGCCCAGATTTTTCCTTGGTCCATAGGTTGAAGCAAAGCCGTAGTGTTGGAAGGTGAAAATGTCACTTTTATATTTGGATGCATAGTCTCAAGTTCACGAGGATGACCTGGTGCATAGTCCAAAACTAGAAATTTTCCAAAGTCTAAATTCTTTTTTTTATTAACTTTCAGCTTCAGAAACAAAATATTTCAAGAACCAGTCACATGAAACAGCGCTTGTAACAAACGCTTTCTGTTAGCACGTCAAAATTCTGGAAGGCTGTCATTGTTTTGATTTTTTAAACAGCCAGGATTTAAGAGTGTATTCTACTTTTTTATTAGTACAAAGGATATTGCGTTGGATGCCCACTGGAATCATTTTTATTAATATGTATGTACCGATTAGATCAGCGAATGAAGAAATTCTTATCCGCGAATATAGGAATTGGATCGAATTTGTTCAATCTGCGAATAGTAAGAACGCGAGTGAAGGAAGCGCGAATAGGGAGCTTTAACTATACTGTAGAAGCTACATATACCAGGGATAATCTTATGTTCATACCTAATTTTTACCTATGAACACCCCTGTGAGCGGTTAATAAATCGCTTTAAAATCACAATATATATATACACGCATATTTCATATTTTGCCTAGATATTAATTTATAAAAGTAAAGTTGATATAAAAAATTACTAATAATAGGAAATAAGCCAGTTTCCATTGGAAATGACTTCAAAATTTTGAAATAAAATTCAAATTTCAATGCACTTTCCGACCAAGACCCGAAGATTTTCAAACGCTATCGATGATACGTGTGATGTATATCTCTTGTTTGTTTACTTTTGTCAATATAGCCGGTATTGCATTAGGTTATGTGTAGTTGTGTGTTTATATTGTATTTTAATCAACTATTAATTGCTTGATCGACGTAAAAATATCATTTATATGTTTGTTTGAGACCATTACGTGTTTGTGTGTTCTTTTTTTTATTTCTAAAAGTCAACGCGGAAAGTAGACATAAATACTCGATATATCCGAGGATATTTTAAAACTTTCAGAAGAACATATTTAATTTACTAGTTCAGTGTTCAGTGACGATTCTTTCATATTTTGTGAGTGAAGATATGGCTAGCGAAGGTTTTGTGAGAGCACAAACTGATAACTTGCCCAAAGTAGACTCATTTATGCTGCTTGAATTTATGAAGTCAAACAGCTGCTTTAATGCAGAGGAAATGAGAGAAGTTAAAGCATTATCGTAAGTACGATTTAAACTATGTATTATATATAGTATATACCGACCATATTTCGATGTGTGGTCGTAAGAAAATAAGGGTTGATTCCTAGACATATGGGTACATAACCTCAAACTATTTAATAATAAAAATTACCAGCATAGAAGTAGGTACTTACATTAAAATCGTCTTCACAAACAAAAGTAATATTTGTCGAAATATCGTATTTGTTTCCACGCTACCATAATACCCTTTTCTTAAGTGTATTTTTGCCTGCGCTACCAGGTAAAATGACAAATATTTTGTCTGGAGTTTTAATAGACGTTGATTTACACTCTGGAACAATGCAATACTTGGAATAAAAAATTTTTTTTTTCGGCTTTATCCATTTTCAAAGCTTTCAGAAACAAATTAGGTCACAAGAGAAGGTAAACAAATGACGTCACTCCATGGGGCAGTCATCTTTATGACGTTTGGCGGACTTTCAAATTTTATGATTTTTAAAGTCGTTTTAAAAGTAAAGTTTATATTTTTTTGGAAAAATAGGCATGCAAGGTGTTAGGAGACCCGATAAAGCGTCAATTCCCACCAATGGCAAAAATTATGCTTGTACCCTATTATCAAATATATAAACAAAGCACGTTGGTAACTTTGGGGTTATGAAAATAATCGAGTTATTGGAATTGTGGAATGGAATTCTCACTATTAGATGCGCTCACTATTTATTATCGTCACTTTCATATCGTTTTCTTTCTTTTTTGTCATTAAACTTAGTTGTTTCCGTAGCGGGAGAGGTGATTAATCGAATTACAGTTGTCTAAACAGTTATTTTTGTTTTTCTTCCCAGTATTTTATTTCCTAATAATGATCAGTCTCTGTTACATGCTTGATTTTGACCTATTCATCACAAATCAAACTTTTCACCGCTATAAAATCACAACACCGGAAAAAAACTGTAAAAAACTGATTTGATTTACAGCCTCTGCAGTCACCATTCTAATAAATCAGATCGGTTTTATAGAATTCACACTTTTCAGGTTCGCAATAATAGTTGTGTGAATTGTGGGGTAATTAATACCTATAAATACAGACAAGTTTCAAGGCATTTATCATTTTCTATTTCACGAACGACGAGATAAATGTACCCGCATTTGGTATACTCAACAAATCAATTTGTTAAAAGGGAACATATATTTGGTTTTCTGAAACGATAATTATATTGCTATTGGTCATAAAAATCTTTGGATTTCACTGAGATTAATAT
The DNA here is from genome assembly GCA_910591675.1 of Galerucella calmariensis. Taxonomy (NCBI): domain Eukaryota; kingdom Metazoa; phylum Arthropoda; class Insecta; order Coleoptera; family Chrysomelidae; genus Galerucella; species Galerucella calmariensis. The sequence goes on from CAJUYG010001435.1 coordinate 57,453, forward strand.
AATTACAAAAAATAAGTGTAATCCAATGGGAAATATTGGGTTTCGTACAACCAAAATAGTTTTTTTGAATTTAAATTTTGAATAATGATCTCATGTCAATTAAACTTAAATATTGGAGTATACAAATCTGGTCCAGTTTCATAATATATGTTAGTAAAGTCGACTTTATGAAAAGGAAGATTTAAGATAGTAGTCTCCGTTTGACCTAAGAAGACGTCTCGTGAAGTTTCAGTAGTAAAAGCGAGCTTGTTGTCAAAACCAGCGCCATATTAGGCAATCCAGATCACGTGACCTAATATGGCCGTGCAGGGCAAACAATTTAGACAGATAGGTTAGTTTTGTATTGTCTATTCAGTCATAAACAGTACTCAAGACTTTTTAGTCGAATTTATTAGTATATTTTGCTTCAATTTAGTATATTTTATTAGTGTTTAGTATATTGTTCATTTGATTAGTATTTGTTAATTAGAATATATCACACTTTTCTTAGTTTTTATAAATAATGTTATTGAACAAAAAACTGGACAAAATGCCTGCTACATACAGCCTGATATTTGATTTTTGATTCTGTTAAATCATCTCTATTGTTTGCTGCTAACCACATTTCTCTACGCTTCTTACTTAATTCATTCTTGTGCACCAAAGATGTGTTCTTTAAAACAGCTGGGACCTTAAAAAAGCTTACTTGGTCTCGGTTTGAACGGCTCCCACAACCGACTACAATACAAGTTGTTGGCATTTTGAAGTAGGTGTTTCACTCCTGAAATCCGTAAGCATAAAAGTTAAATACTGCAGGTGATATCTTCCAATTCAAGCAAGTGAAATTTTAATGCCAGCAATTTCATAAAAGTTTCACTTTCATTATAATATTGTATAATATGTTTTAGTCAGTGTGTACTTACCCGTAAATATTAAAGAATAATTCTTGATAGTCTAAAAACCACTAACAAAAAAAAGGTAGAACGTGTCGCGGGACACACGGTAGGAACTTTAGTTCCTTTTAAGAAAATAATGTAATACATCTGACGTTATAGATAAACAATTTGTATATTCCTCGGTGGTAAAGTAGTAAGCAAACGACTCTCAAGCGGTAGACCCGGGTTCGATTCCCCGTGAAGAAGTTTTTTTTTATTGATTTTATTTTTAAATAATCATTCTGTTTGATATTAATAACGACAACAGGTAGACGTTTGAAATATTCAGCAGAATATTCATTATTATAGATAATGGTACGGTAGCCTTCATGAGGGAGTCCGACTGGCAACATCTACTTATAACATCATCGTATATTTAAAAAGGGAAACCGTAGCATTATACAAATTGGACATTCAAGAACTGTACGTTTACCACAAAAAAATTAGTGGAAACATAAAATTGAATTGTTAAATTTTCAATTTGAAGTTATATTACGGTTTATAAAAATTTTTATTTTCTAGATTTTTTCTTAAGTGGGTCGTAGAAAAAATATGCTGTTCGACTCGTGTAGATTGTCCATATCGCACTTGAACAATTGAGCACTCCGCCTAAGGCGTCGTGCTCAAACTTCGTCCTCGTGCGATATGGCCATCATATCCACACTAGTTGCACAAACTACTATTTCTATCAAAATATGCCCTTTTCCATTTCAAAACAACCTGCCAAATGTCAAATCAATTTATCCATCCATTTTAAAGTTATCGAATTAAAACATTCAAGTTTTCAAAATTGCAACACCCTGTATTTCGAAAAGTAAATGTGCTAGACCCCTTAATCGCGCAAACAAAATTATGGAAATAATAGTAAAAATTGATCCGAACAAATTTAAATAGATCACCGGCACTGCGAATACCAGCTTTGCATAGAATTCCATATAGCATCGGTGGTTCAATGCTCGCATTGCACGCGGGCGGCCCGGGTTCGAATCCCGGCAGGAGCATATTATTATGAATCGCTGCTTCGTAAACGAGAGAGAGAGAGACTAAGGAGGCACAAGCACGCAAGCAAGGCACATAACGAAGCAACGTAACATAACGTAGCGTAACGTAACGCGTAACGGTCAGATCTTTTGCGTCGCGACCCCTGGTCGCTCAAACATAACCTGGCGTAAAGAACTAAAGTTCCAAAAATAATGTTCTTATATAGGTACACAACCAAAAGTTGGTCCTAAATTGATATACCCAGCTTAAAAGTTTTATAAAACTGAACTTTTTGTTGTATATTATTAGTATAGAGACACCAAAGCAAAATAAAAGCACCTTTGTCCAAAATAAACACTTATGTACCTATACCAAAATCTACAATGTATTAAATCACATTTGTTTGCCCTGTGTCGCCATATTGAATTTTATTTGACAGGTCACTGGATTGCCTAATTGTAAAGTTGACGTTCGACTTAAGTAGCGTCACGCTTCCACAATTTGTAGGTTAACACAAAATTAGAATATGTGACTATGGAATCCGTGACTATGGATAATGTTTCCTTTAAAACCAACAAGCTTTTTAGGAGGCATGGCATTAGTTAAAATAAAACACACAACACTAACATATATAAACTAGCTAAACGTCTTAAAATATTCAAAAATATCAAAAATATTCGACAGTAAATGTCAATAATAAAATTGCTGTCGGCATGAAACATCGTTTGTAATGCCATTGACTTGAGACGGTCGTTACGAGGCGACATAGATAAACAAGACCGATTCTGGTTTCTGCGCAAGTCAGTTGGAAAACTTCACGTGGGTTCTTCTTATGTGAAGCTGTGGTGAAGTGAGTTTAGTTCCATAACGATTTTTAAAGTTGACTTTAATTGAAGTACTCTTTTGTATTATTTTATATCTTGTTTTCATTGTATGGAATCCCTGAAATATGGGTACCTATTTCTATTTTTTGCTCTATTGTTATCAATTGCTTTAAATGTCAGTGAACTAATTTCGTTTGGAGCTTTTAAGGCATTGTATGTGGAATGTGTGAAACAGGGGTGATAAGGAAAAATGGCTGTTCTTATTACTAATGACTCATAGGTTGTTAGAATTGGGGGAAAAAGAAAAAGGCATTATTGAATGCATAGAATCACAGGATTAATGATAATTGCTTCATTGGCTGTATGGATTGAAGAATGTTCCTACCTTCAACACTATTATCAGTGGAATTTGAAAATATTTTGTTGGAAACTGGTAGAGTTAATATAATAACCTTTTTGGGCGTCATCGATTGTGATTGTCTTTCTAACACATTACGTTGGAAGAAATGGAAAAAAGGCAGGTCTGTGATTAATCCTAATCAAAATATCACAATAATGAATCGTTTAAATGTATTACAAACGTTCACCCTAATATTTGATTTAAAAAATTTGATTAGTTGATACTTAGATTACGCGCAAGCACGACAATCAATCAATCAATGTGCTACTTAAATTTTATAAGAGTTTTTTTATTTTCACTTTCAATTTAATAACCGAGTGTGATCAAAGTGGAAAAAACTGTTACCTATTATTTATTTAAAATAATAAGGCAAGATAAATTGCAACGGCGACTCAATGTGGAGAGCACCTCAGGTGTTAATTCGGAGACCAAACTAATATCAATTCAGGTAGTAGTCTTACCGGTTCGCGGGTAATCCTACTTTATTTAAGTTATTGAAGTTATATTGAAGTTAATGAGATAATAAATGAAGTTAAGAAACCAAATGAATTTAATAAGTTAATAAATCAAGTTAAAAAAAGCGATTAAAGTTAATTAAGAAAGGTAAGTGGGCGCCACCCTGAATAATATTAGTCGACTTGTTTTCACCTCACAACTCTCTATCAACAAACCTGGAAATGTTGGAAGGGAAGGAACATGAACAACGTTGTTAAATTTACAAGTTGTAAAATGAATTTAAAAATATCAAAGTAGAAAAAAAAATGAAAAAATGTTGGTTTTGTTTGTTGAAGCACGTTGTTTTACTTTGTTTTACTTCCCTTAATTTCTTCGGACAGGTCCTAGGTGGCAGGTACAAAGTGGCAGGTACAAAGTGGCAGGTACGAAGTCTCAGGCACTAAGCTTCAGGTACAAACTTACAGGTACAAACTTCCAGGTACAACTTCCAGGTACACACTTCCAGGTACTAAGTAAGTTCCAGGTACTAAGTAAGTTACTAAGTTTCAGGTACCAAGTCGTAGGTAAAAAGTCGCAGGTACTAAGTGCATTCACATTGAATGCACTTTATGAAAGATAAAGTTTGAGGTAAATCTCTCAAAATAGATTTTAAAATTCAACTTTATTGTTTCATGGTTCACAGGAGAAAGAAAGCTTATTCTAACTACTCGCTATTGAATTGAACCATGCGATGAGCAATCGACATACGTTGTATAATTATTCCTTTCCTGTTCACATGCTCCGCTTCGAGAAAGAATTTACATATTAATAGTGTGTTCTTAATTTCTATCTCTCTATAAGAAAGAAGAATTGAAATATTTGACCAATATCAGTGTATACTGATCCTCACCAACGGAGATTATCCGTCGCACATTAAATGTAAAAATTTTGCCTTTTAGCGGTGATCGGTGCTACAGGTTTTCGACGAGAATCACATGTTGATAAGGAAAAAGGACTGGCTACTCGCCGTCCGGTAGATATTTAAATATTCCAATGATAGTGGTCAAATATAACGTTACAAAACATAGAGAAATGTATCCTTTTGTAACAAAACAGCGTTAAAGTAACAGTACCTATCTATCAATAACTTTCAATTTGTACAATTTTCTAGAATACAATTAATAATTTGTTGTTAAAACATTTGATTTTGTTTTTTTCTACAACTCTTCCTATGTCTCAAATATAAATATTTTTTTTTACTACATAATGCTAAAAGTTGAAAAAACGTAAAAATTTGATGGAAATCAAACTTTTTTCCCGAATAACTCTGGAGGAAATTAATTTATAGAAAAATGATAGGAGACCTTTTTTAAAGAGCGTTAAATTTACAATGAAAATATAAGATGATCCTTTTATAAGTTTATTTGATACAGAGGTACAAAATTCTAGAGTTAAAAAATGTTTGTTTTCATGTTATTCAAATGGGCAATAGAAAATTGAGATCCGCGACGTCTAAAACTTTTAAATTAAGAGCTTAAATTTTAACAACTTTTTTGAAACACTCCAGTGAATATACTGCGAGTCATAAGGGATTTGTCAATTAAATATACCTACAGATTACTTGAGGTGAGTTTTGATAATTAAAGTTCAATTATGTGTACTGAAGTCGGATTAGTTACACTCTATTTTATGTATTAATTGCTTTGAAGTAGCGAGGGATCCCCATCTAAAATTCTATATACATAAAATCAATAATTTACCATTTAGGTATTGGATCAGAGCAGTGTTGATTTTCCTTAACGAGTTAAATATTTCGCCAAGCATTTTGGAAAACTTATTATTGATTCATTTACTTGATAGGGATTTGATAATTTGCTTTTTTTTGTTTATATTTGGTAGCTTTTTGGTTCAGTTTATTTTAAAATTAAGACAATAGTTGTACTTAATGTGATAGATTCCACGCAACATTCAATCTCTAAGTTATAGTTTAAAAATTTGATTAACACCGTATATAAATCCAATTTAAAGCTTTCAAGATAATTGGAAGAGGTGGAGAAGGCGAGCAATTTAAAAATGTATAGAAATACAATTCCTCTCGTCACCACCTTGTACCAGCCCGATAAAAAGCAGAGAATAGTTTACTTTTCAAGTAAAAATCATTTCCCTGACGGATATTAACCTGTCAAACTCTTAATGGGGAGACAACCCTGACTTCGTGGCGTTGTCGTGCATATTTACAATAGCAATTCAAAATGAAAAAAGTTTGCCTTAGTCATTCGTTCTTATTATAGGTACTTTTATTCGGTTGTTGTAGAAAAGTGGAATTGTGTCAAACTAATTCAACATTTTCTGCAATGTAAATCAGACTACACGATCTTCTAAGAGTGCTATTTACCATGCAAATTGTAAAGAAACGGGAGAGTGAGTATTAATGGTTATGTCGAATTTTCATACAGACTTTTTCACAACGAGTTAACACTATCTAAAAAGTGGAAAATGTTAACAGAATTTTTATTAAAATTGGCATACCCAAAGGGATAACAAGTAATAGCAAGTTCGTGTGAAATATTAGCAAATTATGCAGCGATGCTCTAAAGTGAAGTAATTATAAATGAAAACGAAAAATACTGCCAGAGGACATTTTTTATATCGGAAAATATGGATGAAATCATTCGCATACCCCTTAAGCCTTCAGGGATAATTTTTACACCTCTATGAATTTTCGTGTGATACAGTTTTTTTGAGTTTTGGACGATGCCAATAGGAGAAAACAATTTAAAATTGTTTGAATTGTAGACTCCATTTCACATAAGGAGAAACCACCTGAAGTTTGCCATCTGTCTTGCGCAGAAATCGAATTCGGTCTTGTTTATCTATACCGCTTCGTAACGAACATTTCATGCTATTGGTGTTACAAACGATGTCTCATGCCGACAGCCATTTTCTTATTGACATTTGAGGTTGTGTTTGAAACACATCCAGTGTAAAATATTTTCGATTATTTGATATTTCCAGAAGCGAAGTTAGAGGGTATGGGCACTCTGAACGCGTGAGGATGCTGCCACCTAGAGAATCCCGTCAGTACTAAAATTGCTAATTCAATGGGAACCAGAATGAGAACTGTAACGCCGTTATTAGTAAGTGCAGATACTTTTACATATTTCAGCGCTGATATACTAATATAACAACTGCAGACCAACGTTTTACGACGTATAGATCCATCGATCGTATCTTTATCTTTATCCTTACATCCTTATATCCTTATATCCTTACATCCTTACATCCTTACATCCTTATATCCTTATATCCTTATATCCTTATATCCTTATATCCTTATATCCTCTATCTTCTATCCTCTATCCTCTATCTCTATCTTTATCAAAAAATGAACCATAAATGCCATTAAAAAATCATCGGCAAGTCAAATAAAAAATATAATAATTTAATATATTACTCCTGGTAAACATATTATTACAAAATTTATGAAAAAGTATACATTTATATTCAGAATAGTAAAAGTAAATTATGAAACAAGAATAGGTATTTTTCTACCACCATACAAACAATGGCAATTAATTTTATTTTGGTGTGATTGTGGAAAAAATAGTGTGTGTATTTCGAGCAGAGAGTCCTTTGGTAGTCTCGACAGATTGCCGCGATCAGCTGACGCGTCACGCGATAACTTTCTGACTTGACTGCCAAAGTACTACTTTCTGCTCTTAATACACAAATAGCTATTCCTTCATAATTGGGAATTGCAAATAAAAAAACATCCTTAAAATAAAGCTACTAGCCACTAAAGATGTAGTTCCAAAGTTAGGTAGATACGCAGTTAAAGCTCGTCGAGGTAACCGAAAATTACCGGAAATAAAACAAAAAAAAGCATTCAAACTGAACCCCCAGAACTCTTAATCGACGTTTATCAAATATTCATGAGCAAATGAAATCTGAAGAACACGTTCCTGACTAACGACTATGATGGGAGATCGCCGGGCAGTCGTTCATTTCCCAGCATCCAATATGACATCCTAACTCTACGAAAGTCGTAAAAATAACCCCTCTGACGACACAAAATTATCTACGAGAACTTGAAGAAACTTTGGAGATTCGAAATAGAGCAGAGTATATGATGGAGTATAGAGTGAGCATACGATAGGTTGGTAATGATTTCTTTTGTGCTACCATGTTAAATTTAACGTTTCTATTAAGGAGTTTCATATATTTTTATTCGAAAATATACTGTGTGTAATTGTTTGCTTTGAGGGGTGGTCGTAGATAATACACATAGATATAAAAGTTTTGCATCACCCTAAATCTCCGAAAAAAAAATGGGTTCACTATAAATGGATCAGAGATTAATCAAATAATTAGTTTCAATGGAAAAAACGTGTATATTTGTAAAAAAAATTTATTATCCAATAATAAACTTGCTTTAAACATAAAAAGTATTCTTAGAAATTAAATAAATCAAATACAAATTGATTCTTTTTAAAGAAAAGGTTAAGTGAGAACCCGCATGAGAACGCATGCATGAGTATTTCCACCTATAGAATTTATGCAAGCTTGAAGTCGCCTGACCATGCTGTTTACCAAATTATTGATATTCTGTCGAGGAATATTTCGCCATTCTTCTTGGGCCGCATGAACAAGCTCTTGTACACTCCAGGGTGAATTTCTGCGTGCTGCCACTGCCCTGGCAATCATGTTCCAAGCATGTTCTATGGGATTCATGTCAGGAGATAAGGCAAGCCAGTTCAAACGATTGATCCCTTCAGTTTCAAGATACTCATTTACAGCGCTGGTCCAATGAGGTCGGGCGTTATCATCCATAAAAACGAAGGAATTGCCAACAGCTGCGCGCCATAGTCTCACGTGAGGATGTAGAATCTCTCTGAGATACCTATCACCAGTCATCGTTCCCTCCACATGAATTAATTCTGTGCGATCATTTAACATGATACCAGCCCAAAACATAGTACTTCCTTCTCTGAAGGGCGGCACGGGGCGAGCATGGGCAATCTGAGCAACTCTCGTTGGATCCCGCCACACACGTATTCGATGGCTATCTTGTATCAAACAAATCCTTGTCTCGTCGGAAAAAAACACCGAATTGCAAAATTCTTCAGGCAAGGCCACGTGTTCTTGAGCCCACTGTAGTCGGTGAACTCTGTGCTCAGGTTGTATTCTGGGCACTCTTATTGGTCGGCGACACCTCAAACCTATCGCAAGTATTCGTCTTCGTAATGTCGAGATCGATACTTGAACTCCCAACTCCCAACGCATGTCTCATATCTCTTTGGAGTGCTGGTATTGCCATGGTCGGGTTTCTTCGGATAGTTAAGTGGATATAGCGGTTCTGCCGCTGATTATTATTAACACGCCTTCTACCGCTTCTAGGTCTATCACGAAGAGAATTGGTCTGGAGATACCGGTTCCATACACGAGACACATCACTGTGCCAAACGCCAACTCTGTTTGCCACGAACCTTTGAGAATGACCTTCTTCAACTAAAGCCACGGCCAATCTCACTCATGACTTGACGATTCATGTTTGCACTTAAAATCGTAAAAATCAAATGCCTTGAATGTTAAAATGATCGCACTAAAAATGTTATCTTACAAAAAAAACTGTAAGTATCTGTATATTGCAAAAAATATGGAACATATTGAAATTGATAAACAAGCCAACAAAAAATTGTTAGCGCAAAAAAATTCCTTGGCATCCGAAGAAGGTGGTGCAAAACTTTTGAATCTATGTGTAGTATATTAAGTACCCAGTATCAAAAATGTTTCTTTAGCTACGAGTTTCCTGAAACGAGTGACTATAGATGCTTTTAACATTTACAAAATGACAGACAATGGCACAGAACTACAAAATTATCAAGGAATATTAAATATAAATTACAGAAGATACACTTCACGTGACGTTTAAGAAACAAAAGATAAACGAGATGTGACTTTTCGCACTTTAAACACTGGTGTTTACAGTGACGTTTTGTGAAGGTCAAACTAGTGTTTTAGATGCGGTTTTAGTGACGGAAGTAGAAAATAGTATATTGAGTATAGTGGACGTAATATTTTTGATGCAGCTATCTAATCGTATATCTCCTTTAAGTTATATTGCAGACCACGGCGGTAACGTATCGAATTACAGGCACGAGTGACTAATGATGTTTTTGACCTAGGTCCTCACCATGATTTTTCTACGCTCGCGGGAAAGAAAACATAATTATATTATTTCAATTATATTACCAAAATGACAGACAATGACTGACGTGTCATTGAAAAATCAAATGACACAAAACTACAAAACTATCACGGAATATTAAATATAAATCACAGGAGATACACTTGATGTGACGTCCCCTTCCCAACGGGTCTTTTTACCCAAAAAAGGCTCCACAAACGGGCTCTTTCAGCGTTTGCGCAATCGTGCGTCTTCCGTACAACCGGTTTGACATATCAGCGCAAACACGCGCTCCCCCCTCTAGCCACATGGGCGTTTATTCGCGGTCAAAAAAACTTATCAATTTCAAATAAAAATAGAAATATATCTAGTTATTGGGTATTTACCTATAAATATTCCTAATAAATAGAAGCCAGAATGCCGGTGTTTACAGTGCCAAGCAATCCCCACAACTAACAAGCTGAAGTACATCCGTGCGCTTCCCGAAATTAAATGGCATTTTAAATTAATATACTAGATCACATCCGCACGCTTCCCGAATTTAAACGTCATTTTAACGCGTTCGAAAAAATGCGTTTCTCGCAGATATGGCTACCAAAAATTTGCGCATTCTTGCGGCTCCCGTTGAGAAAGGGTTAAGAAACGAAAGATGAACGTGATGTGACTTTTCGCACTTCAAACACTAGTGTGGGCTATTATTTTTGGAGTATGTCAATAGTGACTAATAGTCAGGATTTCAGTAAAAGATTGTATCCATTAAAACAATTTTATTGTGAAATATATTTTTCCTACGATCACATAGGAAAGTGACATATATCGCACTGTCTAGTTCTATGGAAAGCGGCCTTTATTCATACGCGTACGGAAAAAAAACTTATCCGTACGTGTACGGATAAAAAAGCTGTCAGATGAATTTTTATTAAGATTGACCACTGGCAAGCTGTCAGATATCTAATTTTTAATTAGATTTACATCTAAATTTGAAGCGATCTATTTGAAAAGTTAAATTTTTTTCATTTAGGGCGCGGTCGAGGATAGAACCCGCGTACTCTTCGTCAGGAGTCCGATGTTGTACCAACTAATCCAAATTACCTGTTATAATAGTAGGAAAATGTAATCATCTTGAAAGGTATTCATAATAAGTATGTATGAAGTATGATGAAAAATAATAGTTTCACTTTCAATTTCTATAATTACCCAACCAATCAATAAATTATTGTAATAACCTACCTATATTATATAGTTAAACTACTTAAATTTTTATTACTATTGATAGTTATTGTTGATTTTGAAATCAATTATGTTGACTTTAATTGTAACATTTTGTGTATTAATATGTCAGATGTTGATTACACATTATTTGGTGAAATTATCACATGATCGTAGGAAAAATACTGTACATTACTCGTGCGAAAGTGATTTTTCTCACTCGTGTGATTGTCGCACTCGGCTCATGCTTCGTGCTACGATATTTCCCACTCGTGTGAAAAATGTCACTTTCCGCACACGTTATGTAATATACTATTTTTTAGAGGTAATGAAAATTGCAACTATATTCTATATTTTTTCAACTTTTTTATATTTTGGTTTAGATACGGCTATATTGTGATTTGGAAAGAAAAATATGGAAAAGAGAGGTGTAGCAATGTTGGCTAACACTGAAAATGTAAGCAATACAACCTCTTGTTTGTTTATTCTGAGGTCTTCACCTCGGTCTTCACCTATCTTAAACACGTACTTTCACAATACTACTTTCTAACGCCAGCGCCATACAAAAGTTTACGAATTTATGTGACAGGTAGGCTAGCGTATCAGAATGAACTGAACGTGAAAAAATACACTGCCATTCCCAGAATAAAGACAGTAAGAAATTAATAAATCCGTAGTGGAGTATTATTAAAATAGATTTAGTAGTTCCAACATTTACCCTATGCGAGCTATAAAACGCTGTGAGCAATAAACCAATCCACCTGCTCAATTCGTTTCAATTGAAAATTTGTTCAAATACACCGTTTGTGGACATTGAATGAAATTATTAACTCCTGCATGAAGCTACTACACAGCTTAAAAATTGAACGGAATATTTTGTGAATCAAGTCACGTTAGCTCGAGTTAATTTGAAAACGGAAAGAATTTCCTTTGCATATTTTTGTCCTTTAAGGAAGATTTCCTATTTCGTAAGTAAACGATATGAGACTAGTTGATTTATTGTATTTTGCAACAGGACAAAGAAATTGGTGTAGGAGACAGTATATAGATTCGTAAAGCGTTAGAACATCGATTACATTTTAGTTTTTTTTCTTTACTAGTGTTTTTTTTTGTTTAGCCCGTCTGTTTTATTTATAGAATCTTTTCAGAATTTAAGCCGATCTTGTTGTATTGTCAAAATAAACTGTAATCGCATGGGTTTTGAAGCTACGGCTTAGCTCGCAATGTCACCGGATTCCAATTTATTTGAAAAGCTTTAAACTGATTGGCTAAATATTGAATGTTTGGGTTGAAGCGAAAACGCCATATTTTGAAAATACATGCATGAGAAATAGATTTTTCTGAGTGTGCGTTAATATAATGGGCCGTGGAACATTTGATGGGCTATTTTCTGTAGGCACTATTTCACATAAAATATGCGAAGGGTTTTGTACGTATTATTTTCTGGAAAATTTGCATTTAAATTGCTTTATCGGGATACGCTCAAGCTAACATATTTTTCATAAGTACCCATAGATATTACTTTCAATTTATTCAGTGCGTGAAACTTGGTGATACAATTCAACAACTAAATTTAATGTTCGAGATGAAAATTCCCAGGATACCATCTTCATTTATAAATATCCACTCCATAATTCCAGCTGGGGGGCTTCAAATTCCCTCCTTTTACCTGTTTTTTGGTTAATATTGAGTGGACTTCGTGCTGATGAAATATGGTGGCGTACAATGTTAGGGATCATTTAATTGCTTTACCCAAGAATGAGTAAGTTCTTTGCCCGGTATATTATCAGTTACGTGATTATATTAAAATTCCCCAAAACGTTCGCGTTATTTTTAAGTCCTGATTTTCATCCTTAATTAATTTGGTGTCACTTTCAATACTTTTCTACATAAATCTACATAAATAATTGAATTATTTAAAAGATCATAGAACTATAAGCAGATGCTGGTGGGAATATAAAGAGATTAAAACGGGCGACGACCCAGCACTGTAGTGGAACGCGTTTGATGCGATAATTACAGTCAAGCAAGGTCGGACATGGTAAGTACTTGGATGGGTGACGACCATGCCAGGGAAATAGCTATTTGTGTATTAGGAGCGGAATGTGATACTTTGCCGCTTGAGGCAGAGAGTCTGCCGAAAGCGGCAACGCACTTTCTGCTCGAATTGCACACAAGATTTTTTCTACGATCACACTATTTTCAAACAAATAATTAAAAAAAACATGAAAAGTACACTTTATTAGAATGTGATGTTGAAAAC